>PVKV010013715.1:0-47274 GCA_004027835.1 Alouatta palliata
CACATGGACACAGGGAGGGGAGCATCTCACACTGGGGTCTGTGGGGGGGGGAAAGGGGAGGGACAGCAGGGGGTGGGGAGTTGGGGAGGGATAGCATGGGGAGAAATAACAGATACAGGTGATGGGGAGGAAGGCAGCAAATCACACTGCCATGTGTGTACCTATGTAACAATCTTGCATGTTCTTCACATGTACCCCCTAACCTAAAATGCAATAAAAAGTATACATATTAAAAAAAAAAAAAAAAGATTTTTTTTATAATACCCACAATTAGCCTCAGGTACTGACACAAACAGTTTGAAATATCAAGTGTAAGAATATGTGATAGAACCAAATACACTAAGCTGAAAAATACCACCCATCACTTCTCAATTTCTTTGTAGAAGAATTATGCCAATTCTGGTTGCCCACACCTTGTTTCCTAGCTCATATAAAAGCCGTTAGCTTTTGAACAGAAGAAACTTAACTTGGACTAAAGTGGGGAGAAGAATGAAACAGAATATGTAACATTCTTAAGTAGTGATTTTTTTTCATCCATAGGAGTTTGTCAAATAAACTGTGGAGAATGAACAAATAAAATCCTATTAACTTATTTAAAAAATAAAGAAGTTCTGTGTTACAATGTGGACATCTCTAAAAATTATATTCTTTCATGAAAACAGTAAGGTATTAGAAGAGTATAAATAATATGCTATCTTTCTGAGTAATGGAGGAAATATATTCCTATTTCCTTACATTTACAGAAAGAAACACTGAAAGATACATAAGAAACTAATAAAATGGCTACCTATAAAGGGAAGAAGTAGACCTTTTTGTATTATTTTGATTTTTGAACCAGGTGAAGAATGAATTATCTTTTTTAAAAAGTCCCCCTAAGTAAATTAAATTTTAAAAGTTTAAAATAATATAAAAATAAACAAAATGCTTCCAGTGAGGAATAAGTGATGACAGTCTTTCCTGGACTGCACTGTAAATTAAATAGAAGAGTTGTACATTTATTGAAACATACAAATGGGGGGGTTTGTTAAGCAACTTCAGTGACTTATAAATCCAATAAATTTCATATACTTGTAATTTTAATTTGATGATATAATGCTCCCAGTAGCTTAGTAGAAAGAGTATTACTCAAGGAACTAGGTGACAGGGTTCTAGTTCCAGCTCTGCTTTTAACTGCCTCTGTAATCTTTGTCAGGTCCCAGAACTTCTTTTTATCTGTCAAATAAAGGCACGCAGGAGTGATCTCTAGGGTCCCTTAGAGTGATTCTGTTAATCTTAAGTTACCTGTTCGGTACTGGGTATTTGGGTGTATTCCAAACTAGATTGTTTTCACCATAGGTTTTCTGTTTCTTTGTCTCCTGAACCTTGTATAAAGCTTTGTAAAGAGTTACTAAGTCAATGTTAAGAGAAAGAAATTTTTTTTACGTATGACCTTGGTGGTAAAATAGTAAATGCTGAGAAATATGGAGGTTATAAAAATAATCAACATGAAAGAGTGATCATACTCTTCTCTTCCCTCATGTTTCAAATTTTCCGTACAAAATAGTGAATAAAGTAGAAAAAGGCAAAAACAAAAAGTGCTTATTATATCTTATGGAAAAAATACAAAGAGGCCTATATTTTCCAATCAAAAGTCTCAGGTGAGATATCAGATTTCTAGCAAAGTTTCTTAGCCTCTGTGTAAAATTAAAATCATGAGCAATATTTGTTATGAAGAGCCACTGAGCTGCTAATAACATATGGTTGCTTCAATTTCTTAGTTCCTGACTAAAGGCTAACTTACTAAAAAACTACAGCAATCTAACTTACTATAAATCTACATTTATACAGGAGGATTCATCTGCCCTTTTTGTAGGTTAAAAAGCAAATAATCATATGTGAATGGAAAGAAGTCAGGTAACCTATATTGTGAATTTTATTATAATTATTTTTAAATTAATTTTTAAATAGTGAACTGCCTTTGAGATTATTTTATACTCAGGCTACATATAATTATTTTAAAACTTTTTTAAAAAAGTTTTAAAAAAGTAGGATAAGGAAGTGTTCCTGAAATATACTGAGAAAACTTCTTGCACAGATGTGTATGAAACTAGGTCTACAGCATATATAATGAAGTCAACACAAGAGACAGTATTCAGTATCACAGAGCTGAGGATGTCACTGACCAGAGAACTCAACAGATGTATTTAAGATATTATGCTTCTCTCTGCATAAAAATACAGGAATTTTTACTGGCTTTCCCTTGACTTTCTAAGCTAGAGGACACAGCAGGGACAAAGAAAGAAACAGTACCCTTGCCATCTTGGCTAGTGGTCAGATGTCAGTAAATTTTTCCCTACCTGTTCCAAGGAGCTAGCTTGATTCTGCCAAAGGGTGGACTTTCCGATGCTGGATTAGGTTGCAATGGTAAATGAAGTTCTTGCCACATTCTTCACATTCATAAGGTCTCTCTCCAGTGTGAATTCTCTGATGCTTAATGAGGACTGAACGTCGACTAAAGCTCTTATTGCACTGATTACACTGGTAAGGTTTCTCCCCAGTGTGAATTCTGAGGTGATGGAAAAGCCCGGCATTCTGGCTAAAGGCTTTGCCACAAACACTGCACTGGTAGCGCTTCTCCCCAGTGTGGAGTCTCTGGTGCTGGAATAGGCCTGACCGCTGGCTGAAGGCCCGCCCACACTCGGCACATTCATAAGGCTTCTCACCTGTGTGTGTTCTCTGGTGCTCAATAAGAATGGAATTCTGGGTGAAGCTTTTTCCACATGCACTACAAATATAGGGTCTCTCCACTGAAGAGCTCACCCTTTGCTTTTCCAGTCTGCCCTCAGGGTCACAGATATCTCCATACTCAGGCATCTGAATAATATTACCATTCTGTTTTCCAGGAACTTGTACAAGAGATTTCACTTCCTGAGAAATCTCCTTCTTTGGGGCTAACTCCACATTCCAAGTCCCAGCCTTGCCATCTAAAATAATGATAACATGAAAGATAACATGAAGTATGAAAGACAACATGTTATCTTTATAAAGACAAAAGAAAAAAAGTGGCCAGGAGAATGGGTGGAAGGGGACAAGCAGCCAGTTTTTTTGTTTATTTTTTCACTCTAAAACCATTATACCCAGACCTCAGGGAAAAGATGCACTGAATTATAACTGCTTACTTAATTGTCTGCCTCTCCCACTAGACTGTGAACTTCATGGGAGCAGGGACCACATGTGCCTTGTTTATCACTGTATCCCCAGTACCTGGCACAGTGCCTGGCATACAGCAGACACTAAATAAATGTGTTGAATTGATAAATATTCAGAGAATGAGTTAGGCTCTCTGAGGAAATTCTAATCCTCACCAATCTCCTGAACTGGGCACACCTCTCGCAAATTATACTGAAGTTGCTCTTCCAAGGCTTGGAATTGGCCATTTGATGACTCCTGAGCAGATCCTGGAGTTGCCTTCTCCTTTACAAACTCTTCCTCGTCATAAGCATGGGTCAGGACCTGGTGGAAATCAAGGACAGTTGGGAACCAAATATCAGAGAGAACACTGCAAGGAGGCCTTCTCAGGGCCACTGGATAGAAAAGAAGGACCAAGAAGCTGGCAAAGAAAAAACAGAGGCAGAGAGATTAAAAGCCTACAGAAGATCAAGTCTGGCATAAAAAATCCTCTTCTTCTTATACTGAAATCCCATACTTGTTCTTACAGATACAAACACCTGTTCTCCTGCCTTCTCACCTGCTCTCCTGGTTCATCCAGCTCTCTCTCCAAATCCTCCAGCACAGTCACTGCCTCCTCGCCACTCAGAGGGCAGTGCTCTCTCACCCAGGCCTGGAGCTCCTCAGGCAGGATAGTCAGAAACTGCTCCAGCACCAGCAGCTCCAGGATCTGCTCCTTGGTGTGCATCTCTGGTCTCAGCCACTGATGGCAGAGCTCCTGGAGTCTTCGAAGAGCCTCCCGGGGCCCAGGGGTCTCCTGATAGCAGAACTGCCTGAAGCGTCGACGAAAGATCTCTCTGGTATGAGGGTTATTTCTTGTCAGGCCTGATTCTGGCCCACAGGAGTGTTCCTCCTCTTCCTCCTTTACCTTCACTGCCAGAAGTCCTTCCTGCATCTCTGAAGTCTGAAGGGTCAAGGTTATGGACATCAAAGGTTTAACTATTCAGAAAAAGAATCTATTCTTGGTAATTCTCCCTTGATGTTTTCTTCTGGAAACCCCGAGATCTAGACAATAATTTGCAAAGAAAAAAATATAAAAATGCAGAAAACCTCAGGACAGGGAGGGACTGGAGTATTTATACTAAAATCAGCCACTTAGTCTCATGAAGAAGGAACATCAAAATATGATTAATAATAGATACTTTGGACATACAAATCCAGATAATATAAGAAGAAAAACAGAAATGGAAGAAACAAAAACTCCTACAGTTTACCAAACAAAGATACTGTTTCAATCATCCTGAATGAAACAGCTCAAATCAGCTTGAGTATATTGGGTTTCAACTTGAATGGCAAGATACTAAATTCAGGGCAAATTTTAGCTGTATGAGGGTTAACAAGCACTTTGGGCCCAAGTGGTCACAGATGACACCAAGAATCAAGGAGAAAAAGGAAATAGAGGATGGAGGGAAAGTAAGGAAGATAAAAAGTAAGAATGTTAAGCAATGCACTTAGAGAGGAGAGGCAGAGTCCCTCTGGTCATGGGAGGGATGGAGGAGAGAGATCTAGGTTTAACACGTGGAAGGTCTTGGGCTGAGAAATCATCCTGCAGGTATTCCCTCCATAGTCTTGGGCTCCATGTTCTGAGCCTTGGTCTCTTCGTTCTATAAAAAGGAATCCTAAAACCAACACTGCATATCTTTCTAGGTTGATACAAAGATAAAACGAGGATAATGAGCACAAAGAAGCTGGGTGCTTAGTAAACTCTGAAGTGGTAACGCTGTTGTTATTTTTCTTATGTTATTGTAAGATTAAATGAATATCTTAGTGGTTTAAGCGCTAAGGCAAAAGAATCAAAGTAGTTCACTGTAGTGGTCTAGGCTCAGAGATATTAAAATGAAGGAAATACTGATTCTAGTACTTTAAAACAGGAGTAGAATTTGAGCTTTTTCTTGCCCTTTAATTTCTTGGAAATTTTTTCTCTTTGAAGCGACTTGAAGGTAGAGAGTGGGCAATTGTATTTAAAATAAAATTACTGCTAATAAAAAGACAAATGTCTATGACTCCTGAGGTCAGGAATTTGAGACCAGCCTGGCCAACGTGACGACACCCTGTCTCTACTAAAAAATACAAAAATTAGCTGGGTGTGGTGGCCCGTGCCTGTAATCCCAGCTACTTGGGAGGCTGAGGCTGGAGAATCAATTGAACCCAGGAGGCAGAGATTGTGGTGAGCCAAGATCATACCACCATACTCCAGCCTGGGGGACAGAGCTAGACTCTGTCTCAAAAGAAAAAAATAAAAACAAACAAACTTATGAGCAATCTTAACTAGGATAGTAATTAATGAAGGCAGTTTTCTGAAAGGAAAACAATTATGTGACCCAATGATTTCTAAGCACCATTTCAAGCAGAGACTTTCAAACTTTTTTGACCGGGACCCTTATTAAGAAATATTTTATATTATAACCCAGAACATACATGCACATGCATATGAGTGTATGTGCATTTATGAGATATACAAATAACTGAAATAATAATTTCCAAAACAATATGTATGCTTGCTCTATATCATGACATATAATTATTTTTTAAACCTATTTCATTAAAAGATAAAAAAGCTTAGGAACAGATTTTGTGGGTCATAAAATCTATGTGGTGTGTCACAACCCACCACATTGATTTTATGACCCAAAAATGAAAAATAACCTGTAGAATAAAATATTTTTAATTATAAGAAAATTATTGTAATCCTTTGCAAAAATAACCCTACACTATTCTGTTTTTTGGGTTCTTTGTTGTTGTTGTTTGTTTGTTTTGAGACAGAGTCTCACTCTTGTCACCCAGGCTGGAGTGCAGTGGCATGATCTTGGCTCACTGCAACCTCCGCCTCCTGGGTTCCAGCAATTCTCCTGCCTCAGCCTCCTGAGTAGCGGGATTACAGGTGACCACTACCACGCCAGGCTAATTTTTGTATTTTTAGTAGAGATGAGGTTTCACCACGTTGGCCAGGCTGGTCTTGAACTCCTGACCTCAGATGATCCACCCGCCTTGGTCTCCCAAACTGCTGGGATTACAGGCATGAGCCACTGTGCCCAGCAACCTTACACTATTCTTAGCTATTGACATGGATTGTGAAATTAAATAACTAAGGATAGGGTATTTTATTAGTCTGCTCTCATTGCTGCTAAAAAAGACATACCCAAGACTGGGTAATTTATAAAGGAAAGAGGTTTAATTGACACTGTTCGGCAGTGCTGGGGAGGCCTCAGGAAACTTACAATCATGGCGGAAGGGGAAGCAAACATGTCCTTCTTCACATGGTAGCAGCAGGGAGAAGTGCTGAGGAAAGAGGGAAAAGCCCTTTATAAAACCATCAGCTCTCATGAGAACTTACTCACTGTCACGAGAACAGCGTGAAGGTACCTGCTCCATAATTAAATTACCTCCCACCGGGTCCCTCCCACAATACATGGTGATGATGGGAACTTGGGAACTATAATTCAAGATGAGATTTGGCTGGGGACACAGCCAAACCATGTCAGGTATTTAAATTACAAGTGAACACTGATCATATTACAACTAGAAGAAAACTTAGATTCATATTGTGATTATTAGTTATATTTATCAAAGGGCAAAAAGCTACTGGCATGGGACAGCATCCTTCTGGATAACCTGCACACGTAATGCTCTCCATAAAGTTCTGAGATCTTTGGTTTGGTTGCCTTCTATAATCACTACCCCAGAAATTGTCTTTTTTTCTGTAAAGACAGGATCCTCAAATTCATGTTTCCCCACACTTTCTTATTCCCCTTTCCCCCTTCCTTCCTTCCCTCCTTCCCTCCTTCTTTCCTTTTCTTTCCCTCCCTTCCTCCCTTCCTCTCTTTCTCTCTTTCTGAGACGGAGTCTTGCCCTGTCGCCCAGACTAGAGTGCAATGGTGCAATCTCGGCTCACTGCAACCTCCACCTCCTGGGTCCAAATGATTCTCTTGCCTCCGCCTCCCGAGTAGCTGGGATTACAGGGACTTGCCACAAAGCCCAGCTATTTTTTTTTTAATAGAGACGGGGTTGCCCCATGTTGGCCAGGCTGGTCTCAAACTCCTGACCTTGTGATCTGTCTGCCTTGGTCTCCCAAAGTGCTGGGATTACAGGCGTGAGCCACCATGCCTGGCCTTCCCCTGCTTTTCTTGGTGTGGACTCACCACCACTGTGACTACCATGTTATCTTTTTCTGACATAACTTTTCATATACCACTCATTCATTTAGCAGATATTTATTGAGAGCCTACCATGTGCCAAGTACTGTTGTAGGCACTAGGGATGCAGCTGCAGTGACAACAAGTCCCTAGTCTCGTGGAATTGGCATCCTAATAACAATATTAATAACAGCAGACATTCATAGTGCTTTTAACGTGCCAGGTATTGTTACGGATGCTTTATGTATGCTAACCCGTTTAATCCTCAAAACAACCATGAAGAAGGTGCTATTATTACCAGCATAGCACAGATGAGAAAACTGAGATACAAAAAGTTTAAGTTAGTAGTCCAAAGTCCAAGTCAGTTACAGGTAGTAAGTAATGAAGCTGCAATTCAAACCCAACAAATCTGATTTCAGAATTTACAGTCTCCACTGCTGTAACACTAACTCTCTGTTGGGGAAAGAAGAGGCCAGGATGAGGAAAAGGGATCCAGGAGGCAGATAATAATTAAGTACTTGTGAAGTAGTGAGAGTAAGGAGAGTAGGAGAGAGTAAGGGGAAAGAAAGATTGCTGTTTTATAGAGTCAGGGAAGGCCTTGATAAGGTAATGGTTGAACACTTCTGTGGGAAGTGAGGAGCAAGTCACATGGCTATCTAGAGAAAAACTGCTCCATGCAAAGGGAACTGCAAGTGCAAAGTTTTGCAGGTGGGAACATGCCTGGAGTTTTCAGTAATTGCTAGTTGAACAATGGCTGATACAAAGAAAACAAAAGGAAAAGTGACAGGAGATAAAGCAAGGAGCCTGGCAACAGATCATGAAAGGCAGTGGTAAGGGCTCTAGCTTGTACTCTATGAGATATGGAAACCACTGAGGATTTTGAGCCAAGGGGTAACAAAATTTTACTTACATTCAATATACAAGCGTAACTCTAGCTGCTGTGTCAGTGACCTTGGGGTTAAGTGGAAGCGGAAAGGAATGCTATGACAATCATCCAGGGAAGACATGATCACGGCTTGAAACATGGTCTGCTGAATTTGTTATAAGAAAGTTTTGTGGTACAAATATCAGATAGCTAAATTCAGAATATGTACTCTCACATTAGTCAGTAAACGTACCATAGATTCAAAGGATGAAACAGTCACTCATGCTTTCTTGTTTTTTTTCAACTTTCTAGGCTCTGAAAAATGTCTTTTCTTATTTACCACTTGTGCCTCTTGGTTTCCAAGTCAAAGCTTTTCTATTCAAAGACAGAGCAGCTGAAGCTTAGAGTTCTGCCCAGAAAAATTCATTTCTGGGATGTGGTGTTTCAAATATTGTTTCCCAAATATAAATTTCCCTATTTTTTCTGTATACCCTGGGTTCATTTTTGCTTTCCTTCAACTGATTCTGCTTTTATCTTGTGGCCTTAATACCCAGATCCTTGCACCAGCGTATCTGAGTTCTTCTTTGAACCCAGGGTCTCCAAAGGCTTCCCCAGTTTTTTATAATCCTGCCCTCCCGGTCACAAACAAAGAGTTCCTAATTTCCCATTCAGGATCACATCCTCAATGTATATGCCAAGTATATAATTAGCACAATAATCTGCATTTGAAAGTTGGTTCCCGCTAGAGTCTCAGCAAGCTCAACACCCCCAAATCTACCATCATCCTCATGGAAGGATGCTCTTTACCAAGGATATGCATGTAGGTGAAGACTAAGCAGCACAAAACACAAATGTGCCTTTATCACCATACACCCCACGACCCTCACCTCTGCTGACACCATCTATGGCTTCTCACTAATTGGATGAATTCCCAAACTCTCAAGCACAGCTTAAAACCAGTCAGACCTTTAGATTCTGTTTTCTGGCTCCACTGTTGCCTTCCTCTATTCCACAAGCAAAACTCTGAGCTCCAGTCAGGCTTTCCTTCTCACTATTCTCACTCCTTTCTCATCCCTGTGCCATGACCTTGCTCTTGCCTTCTGCCCTTATTCAAACCCTACCCAATCTCTGCAGCTTGATTCAAATCACACATCCTCTCTGAAGTCTTCTTTATCCATTTCAGCTCACCCTCTTCCTCCTGCCCACTCATTTGTCATGTACTGTATGAGTCCTACCTTTCACCATCAGTCACAATTTATCTTGTACCATTACTTCTCTTCAGAACCATTTTTTTAATCCAAAAAGTAGAGAGGAATACATAATTCCTTCACCAAGTTCTACTACCCAGAAATAAACAGTCTTCAAGACTGGAATGTGTCCTTTTCATTTTCTATACATTTGCAATCATACATACACATGTGTACACATGTGCACACATACATAGAGTTGATATAAGTCCATATATTTTATTGACCTTAGATAAGCAGAAGGTAGTATAAGGTAGTATGAGGTAGCAGGAACACAGGCAGATCTGGTTATGAATTTTTTTTTTTTTTTGAGATGGAGTCTTGCTCTGTTGCCCAGGCTGGAGTGCAGTGGCAGGATCTCAGCTCACTGTAACCTCCCCTTCCCAGGTTCAAGCAATCCTCCTGCCTCAGCCTCCTGAGTAGTTGAGATTACAGGTGCCACCACCATTCCTGGCTAATTTTTGTATTTTTAGTACAGATGGAGTTTCACCATATAGGTCAGGCTGGTCTCGAACTTCTGACCTCAGGTGGTTCGCCCACCTCGGCCTCCCAAAGTGCTGGGATTACAGGCATGAGCCAGCACGGCCCGCCGGTTGTAAATTCTAACACAGTGATCTTGGGCAAGTTATTTGATTTTTCTAAGCCTCAAGCTCATATATGAAATGAGGGCAACAACTAGCCTGCCAACTTGTTGAGAATATTGAATAAGATAATGCACAGGAAGTGTTTTTTTGCACAAAGCCTGGCCTCACATACAAACATGCAAATTAATCTTTTACTGAGATAATGTACAATTTTCGTACAATGGTGGCTTCATTAATAGTTGCTACCTTCCCTTAGGGCCAAGACTGTAATGTTTTCTGTTGCCCAAAGAACAACATGAGTGGGCAGAAAGAAGCACACAAATCAATAAAATGGCTGTTTTATCAGTTTTGCAGACACACTGAAAGATAATGTGTCTTCAGATATATTCTCGTCTCCAATTAAATCCTAACTAGAAACCCAGGACTACTGAGGTTCAAAAGAAAGACGGGATTCAAATGAGCCAAGTTAATCTCCCAGTTTATGGCTATAAAGCTAAAACAGAAACAGTGGAGTAAGCATAGCAAAGGTTTTAAGAAAATGGACTCCGGAGCCACGGTGCCTGGGTTTGAATCCTGCCTACAGCCCTTACTAGCTTTATGACCTTGGGCAAGTTACTTAACTTCATTTTCTTCTTGTAGGTTAATTTTAAAAAGAGGCAGGACAGGGAGGTGGGGCGTAGTCTACATATTAACAGTGCCTATCTTGCAGAGTTATGAGAAACAGATAATATTTGTGAAGTGCTTAGAACAGTGCTGGGCTGGGACATAGTAAATGCTATTTGTTCTTTTAGAAAAAAATCGATAGCAGCAAGACTAAGAAAGGCTGTGGCATCTTTTAAAACTATCTCTGTTCATTCTTTACAGTAAGTCCACAGTACAGAATAAGACATCGGAAAATACATTTCTTCATATCCGAATCTATCGGATCCTAAGATGCAGACAGGGAGAGTTCAGAGTGCCACCAGTACCAGGGCTGAAAGGTTGAAGAACTCAGGAACAGAAATGGGGTGGAGGGAAGGGGAGGAAACGATGCTGAGTTGGTGAACAAGGCCCGTCCGGGCTCCAGAGAAACCCCTCTGCCCTCACCTGCCCGGCCCATCTCCGACTAAGAAGCCCCAGTCGCCAAATCCCCATACCCAGTCCGGGTCGCGGCGCACAGACCTGCCGTTCCGAAGCCCCTCAGCTACAGCCCGACTCCGAGGCTCAGCGAGGCATCTGCGAGAGGAGACGCCACCTAGCGCAGGTCACACCGCCTCTGAATCCCCGACAGCAGCAGCCCGGAGAATGACACACCACAAAGGCCGGAAGTGCGTCACCGCGGCCCGTTCTCCGCGGAACGCGGGCTCTGGCTGCGTTTGTTCTAGGAAGGCCCGAGGTTTCCTCACCCCGTCTTCAGTGCCCAGTCTGCAGGCGTAGTGAGATGCTAGGTGACCGTCTTCCAGGCGGCAATGTAATAACGGCTAACATAGAGTTTTAACACGTGTTCATTCATACTCTGACAACAGGAGAGGAAACGGAGGCACATTTCTGCGTTTATTAGTTGCCATTTCCTGCAAAGAATACCTTTTCTTTTCCCTGCTGCCTCGTTTTATCATGATGAACTTGTGGATTCTTTTACAAATCAGTGTTATAAACAATTACTGTCATTATGTTGATGCTCAAATTATTTAAAATTTGGTCTGTTGGAGCCCTTTGAAACAGTTTTCCTTCCTTCCTTCCCTCCCTCCCTCCCTCCTTCCTTCCTCTCTTCTTTCTTTTTCTTTCTTCTTTCTTTCCTTCTTTCTTTCTCTTTCTCTTTCCCTCCTTCCCTCCCTTCCTTCCATCCTTCCTTCTCTTTCTTTGCCTCAAACAGGTTTCTACGTCCTTCGATAAGTTCCCAACCGTTTTTTTGCACTTCACTTTCTCACATAAGGTATTTCAGTCTCATTTTATACCACGCCTGCCCTGAACCTGGAATCGCCATTGCTTTATGAAGCCACAGTACTTACTAGTGAAAAATGGGATACAGAAAACCAAGATCTGGATTTTGGGCAATGAATAACCTCATCGCTACTAGGATATATTATTGCCTCTAGGCCCTGTTTTATAAGACGCTTTCTGTTCAAAAACACCTCCACAGAATTCCTTTTCATTTTTCACCGTTGCACATTTTTTTTTTCTTTTCCTCAACTGTGAAAACTCTGGCTCCCATTAGCATAAAGAAATTCACTCAGTTTACTCTATCTTATAAACAAAATAATTTCAGCTGGGCCCTATGGCTCAAGCCTATAATCCCAGCACTTTGGGAGGTTGAGGTGGGCGGATCACCTGAGGCCAGGAGTCGAGACCAACCTGACCAACATGGAAAAACCCTGTCTCTACTAAAAAAAAAATACAAAATTAGCTGGGCGTGGTGGCACATGCCTGTAATCCCAGCTGCTTGAAAGGCAGAGGCAGGAGAATCGCTTGAACCCAAGAGGTGGAGGTTGCAGTGAGTTGAGATGGAGCTATTGCACTCCAGCCTGGGCAACAAGAGTGAAACTCCATCTCAAAAAAAAAAAAAAGTTTCAAGATTATAATACCAGTATGTCACTAGCAATAACATATCTACTGCATAGAGTTCAAAATTTCTTTGCTTGTTTTGCTTTTTAATTATATCCTGTTAAGGGAGTATAGTCAAAGAACTGCATAAATACCTTACTTGAATTAATTCTTTTCTCTGTATGCTTATATTATAAATGATATACAGTTAGGATCATTGATTTCTATTTACATTCCATTTCAGGTTTTGCTTTCATCCCTTTTTAATTCTTTTTTGAAAATTCAAAACATTTACTTAATTCAAAATCCTCATTATATAAAAAGGTATAGAGGAGTTCTGCTTCCATCCCTAGTGCCTCTACCCCATACATTCATATCCCATTTTCATTATTTATTTATCCTCTCCTTCTTTCCCTCCTCCCTTCCTTACTTTTTTCTTTCTTTTTTCTTACAAAAGTATTTACCTTCTTTACCCCATAAGTTAGGTTATATACATTCTTTCATGCCTTGCTTTATCACCTAACAGAAAAGCCTAGAAATGTCCTCAATCTGTTTATAGAAGTAGTCCTCTTTTTTTTTTCACACCTGCATAATAATTCATTGTGTAGATGTATCATAATTTTTCTAACCAGTCTCTTAGGGGTGGGTATTTGGGTTGCTTCCAATGTTTTGCTTTAACAAATGATGCTGCAGTGAACAATAAGAGAGATCTTTGTAGGGTGTTATTTTGTACTCTCAACAGTAAAGTATGAGAGTGCCTGTTTTCACACAGCCTCATGAACTGTGTTTTCAGCCTTTTACATGTTGCCAATACGATAGGTCCTTGGGTATTTCTTAAGGTATCACAAACTCAATGCTGAAATCCTGCTGGAAATGGATTCAGAGTGCTGAATTTCAGCAAGGATTATGGAACAGTGGGAACTTTCATATATTTTTCATGAGAGTGTACACTGGCGAAACCATTTAGGGAAAACTCTGACGTATCTGCTAAAGTCGAACGTATGCATGTTCTATGACCCAGCCACCAGAAGTGTGTATGTGCGTGCATCAAACAACATGTCTTAGAAGCATTTTTGGGTGATTGCTTTAAACCGGAAACAACCTAATATCCATTAACAGTAGGAGGGATTAAAAAAAAATGTTTATTCAGACAACTGAATACTATGTAACAATGAAAATGAATAAACTACAGCTGTAGACTGTGCTGATAAACTTCACAAACATGACAGTAAAAGACAGAATAGTGAGTAAAAGAAGACAAAACACACATACTTCATTATTTCATTTATGTAAGGTTCAGAACAGGAGAAACTAGCATCTGATGTTAGAAGTCACAAGAGGGAGGAGGAAAGGAATAGAGCTTAACAGGGAGCACAACTGAGGCCTTCTGGGGCACTGCTAACAGTTCTGTTTCTTGACTTCGGTAGTGGTTTTATGTTTGGTTTTGCTTTGTAATATTTCATTTCACTGTACATATATTGCTGTGTATTTTTAAATGTATGCATATTTCATTTTTTAAAAAATACGCAAACCACTCATTTTAGAGTTGAAACAACCAGACCTCAGATAAATAAAGTGTGTTGCTGAGGTCAGCAGACCAGGACTCATACCCAGGTTTCCTGATTCGTTAGCTCCCTTGGCTTTGAGAGGTTAGTTAACCAGGTACCCTTACATGTGGATCTTTTTGTCCAGGCTGGAGCACAATGGCGTAATCTCAGCTCACTGCAAATCCACCTCCCAGGTTCAAGCGATTCTCTTGCCTCAGCCTCCCGAGTAGCTTGGATTACAGGTGCCCAGCACCATGCCTGGCTAATTTTTATATTTTTAGTAGAGGCGGGGTTTCATCATCTTGACCAGGCTGGTCTCAAACTCCTGACCTCAGGTGATCCACCCGCTTTGGCCTCCCAAAGTGTTGAGATTACAGGCGTGAGCGACTGCACCAGGCACATGTAGATCTTAAAGGTGCCATTTCTTTGGTTATAAGGTTAACAGTGTCCATTAGGCAAAAATGTGGTTATTAGCAATGCTTAAACATGTGTGACGATCTTTTTAGTCAGCTATTTCACCTTTTGTGAAATGTATCCCTAATGGAGATAGAAGTGGCCCTGTCTATGCAGGTCATGTGCTTGATTAACAATGTTTTGATCAACAGTGGGCTACATATAAGACGGTAGCCTCATAAGATTATACAGAGTTGCCCTATACAGGTATACTATTTTTAAATCATACCATATTGTTACTGTGCCTTTGCTATTTTTAGATATGTTTAGATATACAGATAATTACCATTGTTAAACTGCCTACAGTATTCAGTACAGTACAGGTTTGTGACCTAGGAAAACAAGCCATACTATATAGCCTAGGTGAGTAGTAGATTATATCTAGGTTTGTGTAAGTACATTCTGTGATGTTCAAACAATGATGAAATTGCTTAATGATGCATTTCTCAGAATGTATCCCTGTTGTTAAGTAACACATGACTGTGTGTATGTACATACGTACAAACAGACACACACACATATGTATATATGAAGCGTAAAGTGACCTAAAACTATTACATAGACCATAAAGTGATAAGTATAATTATGCAGAAACATGGAGTAATTTTTTAAAAAAGAGTGATTGATAAAAATGTACTAAGTCATAAGATTCTAAGTATACTGACAAAAATAATATATCTATCAATCATGCTAAGTAGATGATTTGAAGAAATAAAAATAATTCTTAAATTAAGGAAGTAGGGATAAGTTTTTTTCTAGTAGTAGTGGGTGGATCACTTGAGGTTAAGAGTTTGAGACCAGCCTGGCCAACATGGTGAAACCCCGACTCTATTAAAAATACAAAAAATTAGCTGGGCATGGTGGTGCACATCTGTAGTCCCAGCTACTTGAGGGGTTGAGGCACGAGAATCACTTGAAACTGGGAGGCAGAGGTTGCAGTGAGCCCACATCGCCCCACTGCACTCCAGCCTGGGTAACAGTGAGACTCTGTCTCAAAAAAATAAATATATAAAATAAAAATATCTTTTGAGATCACTTCAAAATAGAGTTAAACTGCATGTTTAAATAAAGCTTTTTAACGCTATTTTAAAAAGTGTGCTGTGTTAGGGACCTCTAACTCAGAGATTTATCTGTTCTTGTTCCTCACTTCCTCTTTTCCCTTTTGCTTTATCCCCTCCCTCCCTACCCTGCCTTCCTACTATTCACTAAAACACCATTGAATGTCTTAGTTCTGATTCTATTCCTTGTACTCATTCTCTCATTCATTTGTTTATTTCCAGATCTTCATCGCACATTTCTTAAGGGTTGGTTCCTGCACTTCAGAACTTGAAATGTTATAGCTTTATTTGGGACTAGGGCAGAGACTGTTTGTCTGCTAAGTAAGTATTCTCTCCTTTTTAATCAAATAACCGTTACAATTTTGATCTTGTACACTGGCACCTGAAATGAAGATTACATTTCTCAGTTACCTTTGTAGCAAAGTGTGGTCATGCGACTAAATTCTGGCTAACTAGATGTAAGAATTTGTGCATTCTCAGAAGGCTCCTTGAAAAATGCTGACTTAGCCAGAAGAGTCAGTATTTTTGCCCTTCCTGCTGACTAGAATGCAGAATTGATGGCCAGTGCTTCAGCAGCCATGGAAAGAGAAGCTGTATATGGAGGACAGTGACAAGATGAAAGGGACCTAGATCCCTGATGATTCTATAGAGCAAAAGTAACAACCTCACACTATCTACCTTTGGGCCTTGTTTACATAAGCTGTTAGTAATAGCTACTCATAAAGTCTGATATAGGGTGTTTATGCTTTGACTCCCTACTAGGGTTTTCTTGCCGTTTTTAAAAAATGTGACCCCATCACCTCTAATTGAACCCACTGTCTCTGTTTCCTCCCTACAAGAACAAATATCTGGGAAATACCTTTAGCGGGGACAGGGTGAGGACTTACAAAGAAATGATGCTTATGTGGCAGAAAAAATGTAGGTGATCAGAAAAAAAGGGACAACAGATAAAAGAAAAAAGAGAGGTGACTATAAGGGAGGAAAAAGTGCAAAAAAAGAGTAAGAGCGGCGGCACAAGCTGCATTACATCAGGTGGTTCAACAGACATTTGGCAAATTATAATGTTCAAAATACTATATCATCATCCCAGCATCTTAAGCATCCATAGCTTGATTTACCCTTCAAGGTTGTCACATTTGGAGGTTTAATCTGCCTCTCAGAAACATAGAAGTTCAAGGTCTGTTCACTTGTAGGTATCTGGCTAATCATATGAAAATGATAGCTCCATTATTAACTGATAGTAGAATTAGACTCAACAAAAATGATAGCTAATGTCCTCAGAGTCACTCAGTCCCTAAAATAAATTAACATCCACAAAGGAGCCATGCTAAAGAAAAATATTTCTCTAGTTCATCCATCCTAGGGTATACTGTCCTCTTGTCATTTGTGGCCTTCCCTGCTTTGAGCCTTGCTACCTGTCTTCTAATCCGGTCAAGTTTCTAGTTATATTTTTATTTGCATCACACTCCACTTTGTTTTGGTATCTCAGAATTCCTCTCGAGGTTCAGCCCATCTTATTTTTTCTGCACTTGCTAAAGTGAAGATGCCTGAACAAGGAGCACTTCCTCTTGGGTCTGTCCTACCTGTATGTGTAGTGTATAGTGGCATCAGCAATTTATAGAACACAATCTAGAAAGGATCTTCCTCTGACTCTCATTGCAGCCTGATGTATGTCTTTGTCAGCATCACAGGCTCCCTCCTTGCATAAGGAGACCAAGGCCTCCTTGAGTACTAGCATTTTCCAATATCTCCAGAAGGGGATTGCTCTTCTCTTTCTCAAGAAGCAATATCTTATTTTCAGAAGGCAAACCCAATTGTCATCAAGTTAACTGAAAGCACATAGGGTAAGAGTCCAACAGGGTCACTAACATTTCACCCAAGCCCATTTTAGTGACACATTTAGTGACACTGCTATACAACCTCAAGGAGGTTCAGCATTCAGAAAGTTTGCTTATTCTAACTGGGGTTATGGTAAGACATGTAAAATCTGGTTAGTATAAGGCCAGGATGGTGGCTTACGCCTGTAATCCCAGCACTCTGGGAGGCAAGGTGGACAGATCACGAGGTAAACAGGCAATCTACAGAATGGGAGAAAAATTTGCATTATGCATCTGACAAAGGACTAATATCCAGAATCTGCAGGGAACTCAAACAACTCAACAAGAGAAAAAAAAAAAAAAAAAAAAAGAAACCAAAAACAATAGCAGAAAAAGACCCCATTAAAAAGTAGGCAAAGGACATGAACCGACATTTCTCAAAAGAAGACATCTAAGCAGCCAGCAAACGTGAAATACTACATGGCCACAAAAAAGAACAAAATCATGCCCTGTGCAGCAACATGGTTGAAGCTGAAGGCCATTCTCCTGAGCGAAATAAATCAGAAACAGAAAATCCAATACTACATCTTCTCATTTGTAAGTGGGAGCTAAACAATTGGGACATATGGACATAAAGATGGAAACAATGGACACCGGGGACTACAAACTGGGGGGCGAGGGGTTGGGACAGGAGTGAGGGCTGACCAATTACTCCTTTGGTGCAATGGTCACTGTTTGGGTAATGAGTACAGTAGAAGACAAACACCATTTTGCAGTATATTCATGTAAGAAAACCGCACATGTACCTTCTGAATCCAAAGTAAAATAAAATGTTTAAAAAATAAAAAATAAAACTAAGAAGACCTAAAAAAAATAAAATCTGGTTGGGGAAACAACAAAGAGGGCATTCTGGGTGTAAAGGCGGAGAAATGGAAGAAAAAGGCATGGAAGCTTCAGTGTGCACAGGGTGGCTGGAGAAAGTGAGGTCAATATAATAGGAGTACACAGCTCATGTAGGATAACAGAAAAAATATCTGAAATGCTGGGACCAATTTGTGAAGGAGACTATTGAATGTCAGGCTGAGGAATGAAATATACAGGCACGATGGCTTTCACAAAAATCACTTAATTGTAGAAGGTGGAAGGGATCTTAAAGAGATGATACATGTAATCCAATAATTTACAGATGAGGAATCTAAGGCCCAAGAAAGTGTAGGCAACATGCCCAAGGCCACACAGGAGCTTAGTGGATAACAGAAACTGGTACTCTTTCGTCCCCTTCACTCATATCATCTCCCTCTGAAGCAACATCTCAGATACATTATTAAGGTGTTAATCACAATACATTTCTTGTTTTTTTTTTTTTTTTTTTTATTTGAGATGAGTCTTGCTCTATCGCCAAGCTGGAGTACAGTGGCATGAGATGTCGGCTCACTGCAACCTCCGCCTCCCGGGAAAAAAACTGAATAGCTGCAAACCTCTTGGTGAAAACATGATATAGTACCATCAAAACTCAAGGGGAAAATATTGAATAGTTGCAAATCTCTATACCAAACTACAAATGTCTAGAAAATACAGGTAATGAAGATGCATGTTAAACCATACCTTGGGGTACAATCCACAAAATGCAAATAACAGCAAACTCTACCACACAATATTAATTTAAAAGGAGAATCTATAGAACAAGTGAGAGCAAAAGACATATTTTTAAAGGTAAAACTAAATTTTGGATAATGAAAATATAAAATAGAACAAAGAAGTGATGACCATAAAAGTCAGAATGCAGTTGCCTTTATTTTAAAACGAGAAGAATTTATTATTGAGCTGGGGCAATTGATGGGCTTCTAGGTCAGCTGACAAACTTTTCTCTCGCTGATGGTTAAAGGGTGTTTACCTTTGATTAAAGTTCACCATTTTAAGATCTTTTTTCTTTTATGTTACCTGTGTTTTATTTTATGACACAAAGGCTAATGCAGAATACGACAAGTTACAGGGCATGGTTCCTGTTCTGCACAAAGCCTCCTCCTCATCCTCCTCTCTGGACGCTAAGCACCCAGAGCAACCGGCAGCCCCAGGACTCCTGGCAGTGCTACCTCAGTTCTGAGTGTGCATGTAGCTGCACTGTCACTGGAGATAACGTCCACGTCTATTCCTGGAGGCTTGGATGATTGCGCATGTGTGAGAACCTCACTAGTGCATTCAGCTTTTGTTAAATGACATTTACCCAGTAGTGAAATTGCTAATGGGGTATATTTCTCTTTACTGTATTGGATGTTGTAAATATTTGACATTTGTGGCTACCCAAAATATTTGGGGCATGCTTTCTGTAGCTGTGACTTTTCCCCACTGTAACTCCTACCTCTTTAAAGTAGGTGCTAGAAAAACTCATTTTTTAACTTCCCGTGAAGATGGTGAGCGGGCATGTAACATAGATTTTGCTAATAAGACGTATTCATGAAAAACATCAGTTTAGAAGAGAGCACTGTGAGAAAGGGGATGCTGTGCAGAATTCTGTAAATGAGTGTAGCAGTGTGGGCATGTGAAGAACCTTTAGAAGCAAAAGTGACCAAGATCGATGCTGTAGTGCCCTGTGTTTCGTGCTCATATTGAAAATGATGACGATCCTCCACTGTCGTGGGATTGCTTGTGTAATCAGTCTGCGAGTGAAATTTGGGAATTTTTCCTGACTGCATAATTCTAGTGTTTCTCTGGCCTTTTAGGAGACTCTAAATCAACTGATGTTCTTTAATAAATTCTTATACTATTTCATCCATAGAGTGGATTGTGATATTCGCAACTAAGAATTCTAATGGACACAGTTATTCTCAAACCTTCTCATCTCATGATATGCAAATAAGTGGTAATTGTATAACAAACTGGGATTGATGTATAAAGCTGCTTGTGGCTGGAAGCAGCTAGAGCTATAGCTGTTCACTTCCCTTGGTCTTGTGTGGCCACTCTAAGGAGATCAGTATCTCAGCAACATACCTGTGACACATTCATAGCCCAACTATGTGCCACGCTGTGCTAGTTGGAAATCTGTGCGGTAGATATTGCTGAATTACTATCAACTTACACCCCTCCTAGTGAGTGTGAGAGTTCTTGCTGGTCAACATTCTCTTCGACTTTTTTTTTTTTTTTTTGAGACAGAATCTGGCTCTGTCGCTCAGGCAGGGGTGCAGGGGCCTCTTCAACTTTTGATATCACTGGACTTTAAAACTTATTCCAGTCTTATTGGTATAATTTTATATACGATTTCTAAAATTTGCATTTTCTATTACTAGTGAGAATCTTCTAATTTGTATTTCCTCATTTGTTAATTACTGGTTTCATATCATTGTACACTTTCCTCTTAGACTGTTGGTCTTTTTATTATTGACTTTTAAAAAGCTCCTTATATATCCTTGATATTTAGGATTCTTCACTTGCCTGGGTTGCTTTGAAGGCTGCAGGAGTATGTGTAGTAATTATACATTCATAATTTTCTATTCTATTTTTCAAGAGGGTCCCCAGATTATATAGGATTCAGATTCTATAAAACCTGGATCCGTCTCTGACATCCCAGTTTGAGGCCCATCTCTCTGTTTTGCTTATGATGTCTTCTGAGGCACAAAAAATTTATGATTAATTTAGTTAAATTTATTTTTATTTTTATATGGATTGTACTACTTGGATATTGTTTAAGAAAAATTTTTCTAACCCTGGAAGATTAAAATATTATAGTTTCTTTCAAATGATTTAAAATTATGTTTTTATATACTAATATTTTACATTTAGGATAGATTTTTGGAGGGGTATGTGTTAGTGATTCGGTTTTATTTGCATTTTTCTGCATGAATACTCAATTGCCTCACACTTGTTATTGAATAATTCATTTTTCTACACTAATCCTCAGGCCCATTTATTTATAAATAAAAGTTATTTTTTCTTTTGGTTCTTTGTTCTATTCTGTTTGTCTGGTTGTCCATCTATGACTGCGGTTGAACAAGGGTATATCAAGAGGCAGCTAAGTGAACCATCTGAGCTTCGTATGTGGTATATCGAGAGGCAGCTAAGTGAACCACCTGAGCTTCATACGTGGTATATCGAGAGGCAACTAAATGAACCACCTGAGCTTCATATGTGGTATATGGAGAGGCAGCTAAGTGAACCATCTGAGCTTCATATGTGGTATATCGAGAGGCAGCTAAGTGAACCACCTGAGCTTCATACGTGGTATATCGAGAGGCAACTAAATGAACCACCTGAACTTCATATGTGGTATATGGAGAGGCAGCTAAGTGAACAATCTGAGCTTCGTATGTGGTATATGGAGAGGCAGCTAAGTGAACCATCTGAGCTTCATACGTGGTATATCGAGAGGCAGCTAAGTGACCTATCTGAGCTTCATATGTGGTATATCGAGAGGCAGCTAAGTGAACCATCTGAGCTTTATACTTGGTATATCGAGAGGCAGCTAAGTGACCTATCTGAGCTTCATATGTGGTATATCGAGAGGCAGCTAAGTGAACCATCTGAGCTTTATACTTGGTATATCGAGAGGCAGCTAAGTGACCTATCTGAGCTTCATATGTGGTATATCGAGAGGCAGCTAAGTGAACCGTCTGAGCTTAATATGTACTCCACTGTGATCTCACTGTGGAAAAACAGCTCTAGCTTCTCTTCTCTTCTGATCCCTGGACACAAGGATTTCAAAATGCCTTTTTTTATTGTACTCTAAGTTCTGGGGTACATGTGCAGATCTTGCAGGGTTGTTGCATAGGTACACACATGCCATGGTGGTTTGCTGTCTCCATCCCCCCTTACCTACATCAGGCATTTCTCCCATTGTTATCCCTCCCCAACCTCCCTGCCACCGCTGTCCCTCCCCTAGCCCCCCAGCCCCCAACATACCCCAGTGTGCTAATGGGCTTCTTGCTATATCCCCTGGCAAGACTGCATTGCCTTTGAGACTAGGAGTCTAACTTTGCCAAGCTCAGAATTGTGGGGAATGGGAAACACAAGTTCCCTAGTGCTTCACTGGAAGTGATGATTCATGGGGCCATCCTGCTGCCACGTTTTGATTCCTGGACTCACATTTTCTTCCTATTGGAGACACAGCACCATTTAGGAGCTGTAATTCAGTGGTACATACATTGCATCTTGGAGAATGCCGTATTACCTCTGCATCTGTGCCTTCAGCAAGCCAGTTCAACTCTCTGTCAGACCAGGTGCTCCTACATGACGTGGTCTGGAATAGGACCAGTGAGTCTCATCATTATGAACTTGCTGGAAGTGGGTCTCCTAGCCAGTTTGTATGGTCACACACTAACTTTTTTGAGATCCCATGCGTGTGAACGCAAATATCCCTAGAAAGTGGCCTTGACTGAGGCTATATGAACAGGAATGTTAAACCCATACTAGGGATAGGTGTCTATTCCTGTGAGAACAAACATTGGCCTGCCTATGGTAGAATGGGTCTATGATTATCAACCTGCCAAGTGGCTGACTGGTCTCCTTGAGGAATAGAGCTATTGAAAGTCTTAGCATTGGTAACTGTTGCTGGCACTTTGGACATTTACAGGCAGCACCTGCTATCTCTGCTTTAGTAAATGGGAGTTTATTCTGTTCCACCCTTGTGTAGTCTCTCTGCCACCTCAGCCACTCTATTCACATGTCCATTATGCCAGTTTTAGGGTAGTTAGTGATAAAAACTGATGAATGTCAACTGGCCACGACTTTTCTTATAACAGATGCTTTCTGGTAGATGCTATGGTGTTTTAGTGCCCTTCACTTTAGGGCTAAGCTACCTCATCACTTCAAGAAAGCCGGTTTTTACATTTGACAAAATTAATTCATAGTAATGATAAAAATCCCAAAGAACAACAACAAAACTCTTGTGACTATAACCAGGTGTCAGACTAAAAAGTTAAAAGCCTGTGGTCACTCACTTGCTTTCTTTCTTCTTTCTTTCTTTTTCTCTTTCTTTTCTTTTCTTCCTTCCTTCCTTCCTTTCTTCTTTCTTTCTTTCTCTCTCTGTCTCTCTTTCTTTCTTGCCTTCTTTCCTTCCTTCTTTCTTTCTCTCTCTCTCTTTCTTTCTTTTCTTTTCTTTCTTTCTTTCCTTCCTTCCTTCTTTCTTTCTTTTTCTTTCTTTCTTTCTGTGTCTCTCTTTCCTTCCTTCCTTCTTTCTTTCTTTCTTTCTTTCTTTCTTTCTTTCTCTCTCTCTCTTTCATTCCTTTCTTTCCCTCCATTCCTTCCTTCCTTCCTTCCTTCCTTCCTTCCTTCCTTCCTTCCTTCCTTCCTTCCTTCCTTCTCTCTCTCTCTCTCTCTCTCTCATTTGAAGTCATCACCCTCAGCCTCTTGATTGCTCATTCTTTTTTTTATTTTTATTTTTATTTTTTTTTGAGACAGAGTCTCACTCTGTCACCAGGCGCCAGGCTGGAGTGCAGTGGCGCGACCTCGGCTCACTGCAACCTCCGCTGCCCGGGTTCAAGCAATTCTCCTGCCTCAGCCTCCCGAGTAGCTGGGACTACAGGCGCGCGCCACCACGCCCAGCTAATTTTTTTTTTTTTTTTTTTTTTTTTTTGTATTTTTAGTAGAGACGGGGTTTCACACCATGTTGGCCAGGATGGGGTCGATCTCTTGACCTCGTGATCCGCCCGCCTCGGCCTCCCAAAGTGCTGGGATTACAGGCGTGAGCCACCGCGCCCGGCCTGATTGCTCATTCTTTTCTTCTGATTATATGCACTAAGCAGCAGTCTCATGGCCTGGCTATGTGCTCCCATAGGGCTATCTACAGTGCTGTGCTGGTCAGGCCCCCTGTCTGCCCCTCCGTTCTTGCTGATTATTATGATAATTGCAGCCGCTTGGTTTCTGGTGCTAAGCTCTACCATCTTACTTCACATTTCCATTGCCAGCCAATGGGGGGCTCTAGAACAAAGGTTCCGCACTAGAGAAGTCCCAGGTATGGAGAAATTGGCAGGCCTTGGTATCTCTACCATCTTCAGTCTTTGGTTTGGAGCTCCCTGGCATGAGGTTGGCCTCATATAGAATGCTGTGGCAGATCTCCAAGGTGGTTACAGTTAGACTGTTAGGTCTAGTAACCCAGACTACCCTGGCACTTGGAGCAGTACCTTGCCTATAGAAGGCAGTCAATAAATCTGTGTTGGCTTAATGGTCAAAATAATGAGAGATGCAAACACACGCAAATGAAACTAATCAACTAAGGCTGGCCCTTAGTAGCTTTGGATGTTTGAAACATTTCCTTAATATGCTCTGTTCCTTCAGCCCTTTTGTTTCAGCCCCAGACATGCACCAGCGTCTGGCAAATATAGCTTCTAACTGGCTGTCACTATAAATTGTTCCTAGTTCATTTTATGAGGTTAACAGGGTTTTAAAAATTATTTTCCTCCTGTTATCTCCAAAAGGCAAGGAGGACCCTGCAAATATACTGATTTCCTCTCTACTTTATGGTGGATTTATTAATTTGTGGGTATAGTAATTTATATGAACTCTTCTGAAATCAGCTGTAGAGCTGGACATTATTGCATTCTAGAGATGATGTAATCTACATCTATATAGGTTTTGAGTCTGTGCATAACACAGAGAATCTTAATAAATATTTGTGGGGAAAAAAAAGGATCTGCTGCCAGAATTCAATTCAAACTTTGCGAGAAGGTTCTCATTTTCTTCTTTGAGCCTGGGAATCTTGCCTTCACATAACCTACAATTTACTGCATTAGAACCTGCAGTATATGGAATACAGTGGAGAATCTAGGTACAGTAGGGGTTAATGAAGAACTGGCTTTCTAGTGAAAATAAAAGTTCCAAGGCCCTACTGGGATTCGAACCCAGGATCTCCTGTTTACAAGACAGGCGCTTTAACCAACTAAGCCATAGAGCCCACAGGTGTAGGAAAGCTGACTGTTGGACTTATTCCTACTTTTAAATAAAATGTTCTTGGCATAGCATCTCTACATTCTAGAACAGTTTGCTGTGAGAAAAGATGCAAACTCCAAAAATACGTTTGGCTTACTTAGTAAGATGCACTGTGGAACTAACACAAGTGGAGAAAGTTTTGGGCAGTTTAATTATTAGTACCATTAATCCTTCGATTAGTCCAAGGATAATCACAAGTAAAAGTCAAGGCTACTCACCTTTTCCAAATGTGATAAAGTCTCCTAAAAGCAAC
Source organism: Alouatta palliata (assembly GCA_004027835.1). Classification (NCBI taxonomy): domain Eukaryota; kingdom Metazoa; phylum Chordata; class Mammalia; order Primates; family Atelidae; genus Alouatta; species Alouatta palliata. The sequence continues at coordinate 25,602 of PVKV010013715.1, forward strand.
ATTTTCATGTACTACTCGTTATCATTTTAATGATTCGTCGTTGTTCACATGTCCTAGGGGTGGTGGGTGTCTAACAAAGGAACTCCACAGAGACTTGTAGATAACCGAGTTAGGGCACGTGGTGTTCTGACAGTCATTTGCACTCAGGAGGCAGCGATTTGGAGGGCAGAGGACCGGAGCGTCAGCCCCTTCCCGCCATGAGCATCGCTCTAGAGACTGCCTTCTGGGCTTATTTTTCTTTAAACTTGGTCTCAGCACACTCTCAGAAGCAGGCAGCTTCTATTTTATAGTATCTTACTTTTCTGGACTGCACTTGTCAAGACAGCAGATTCGGTTTGAATGTGTCTCTGGGTTTGGAAAGTTTAGGAAATACATTTAGGGCTAATTAAAGGAAACTTCCGAACGTACTCTGGAATCTCAATCTTGTTTCCAAAATGGATTATTTGAGCAATTAATTCTGAAGTTGCTACCAAGATTTATAATTACGGAGCTGAGGATGAAAATCAGAAATTACCTTCATTTCTTTGCCACAAAAGCAATAAGGAAAACTAACTTGGGTTTAGATTGGGATTCCTTTGGATGACTAGATAAATTTTAGGGAGAGCGGATATCTTTACAACATTGGAGCTTTTAATCCATATGCATGACATAACACTCCATTTTAAAATTAAATTTATTCCAATAAATTTGATGTTTATGTAATTATAAATTATACTTAAATTTTTTATTTCTACTTTTTTTTTTTTTTTTGAGACTGATCCTCGTTCTGTCGCCAGGCTGGAGTGCAGGGGCGCAATCTCGGCTCACTGCAACCTCCACCTCCCGGGTTCAAATAATTCTTGTGCCTCAGCCTCCCGGGTAGCTGAGATTACAGGCACACGCCACCACGCCTAGCTAATTTTTTGTGTGTGTTTTTTGGTGGAGGCAGAATTTCACCGTGTTGGCCAGGCCGATCTCAAACTCCTGATCTCAAGGAATCCGCCAGCCTTGGTCTCCCACAGTGCTAGATTACAGGTGTGAGCAACCGCGCCTGGCCCTTGTTTTCAACTGGTGTTTAAAGTTCATTTTTGTATTTACCCTGTATAAAGAGACCTTATTAAATTTAATTATTCTAATAATAGTGTATAGATTATTTCGAATCTTCCATAGACACAATTTTAATAAAGGATTAAATTTATGGGGCAGATTTTAAAAATAAAGGAAGTTACCTTCATTTCTCTCTGTTGCCTGAGATAAAGTTGACAGCAGATACAACAAAATCTGTTTTCACCAGTCAGTGTAACTCATTCAATAATAAAGGCTTAAATTAGTTACAACTTTGTATTACTTTTAGAAAATTAAAAATAACAAATATTTATATTTATAAAAACATTAACAGGGATTGGTGACAGGTTTGAGGCTGACTCTGCTGCTTCATAAATAGAATAGTACACAACAGACACACTGGATTCCCACCCTTGAACCTTCTGTCATATATTCCTTGGGTAAATGGTATGCTCAGGTATTATCAGACAGTGAACAAACCATTGTTAGGCCAATCAAATAGTATTTTTTTCCCCAACTGTGACACCCAAAAGTTGAGGGAAAAATGGTTAAGACTTTAATCATTGGCAACTTAAATCAGTAGAAATAGGCGGATTATTCAAAACATGTGTTGGGCTAATTGGATAGCCACCTAAGAAAATAAAAGCTTAAAGTAGTGAGACTAAAATTCCCAGCAGATGCAAACTGTAAAAGTAAAGAATGAAAAAACCCCACAATTATAATTACTAGAATTGTGCTGTGCTCCCTCCAGAGGCTCTAGGGGAGAAATATGTCCTTGCCTGTTCCCAGCCTCTGGTGGCTGCCTGCCTGACAAAAATTTTATATAACCTTGGTACAAAAAACTAATTTTTTTTTTACACAAAATTCAGAGAGAATGAGAGTTTAACCTAATTTGCTACATTAAACAACATTAAAAAAATTCCACCAGGATGTACCCTCATCCCCTTAAAAAAGCCATAAACAAAGTGACAAAGCATCAAATAAAACTGGATGAAAATATTCATAACTTATGTTTCAAAGAGTGAATTTTCTTCATTTCTATCTGTTGCCTGAGACGAGGTTGATGGCAGACACAGCAAAATCTGTTGTTGCCAGTTGGTGCAACTAATATAATACAAGCAATGTAGAAGTAAGAAGTAAGAGACATTTTAAAATTGAACTATAGAAATACAGTGAAATAATGTCTTTAACCTATCAGATTGGAAAACAACAGCAAAACAAAAACAATTGTTTATGGTAGTGTTGCCAAATAGCACTTAAAGATGTTGAATTAGTTTTCGGTAGCTTCTGTAACAAATTACAGTACCACAAACTTGGTGGGCTAAAACAAGTGACTTCTTTTCTCACAGTTCTGGAGGCCAAAAGTCCAAAATCAGTATCACTGGTCTGAAATCAACGTGTTGGCAGCGCTGTCCTCCCCCGAGAGGCTCTACGGGAGAAATATGTCCTTGCCTCTTCCCAGCCTCTGGTGGCTGCCTGCATTCTTCGACTTGTGGTGGCATCACTCCTATCTGTTTCCCTATGGTCACATTGCCTTCTCCTCTTCTGTCACTGTATAATCTCCTTGTGCCTCTCTCTTGTAAAGGCATTTGTGATGGTATTTGAGCTCCACTTGGATAATCCAGGATAATTTCCTCATCTTTAACTTCTCCGAAGACCCCCCTTTTAGATGTCTGTGGAAAATAAGATAATATACAGAGATTCCAGGAATTGGAACATGGATATCTTTTGGAGCATTTTTCATTCAATCACAGGCACTGACATCCTTATTCCTCCATCTACAATCTATGTGATTTAGACGCTGTGATTATGTGATCAATTGGTCACAACTCCAATTTTCTATAAAAGGTGGATTATAGAAACTTCCTTGTATATTATAATTAAGATTATTGTATGACTCATATACATATATTACATATGTAATATGTAATATATATAATATGCCATATCACACATGTAATATGTAATATATGCAATATGTCAATATTATATGACTCAATATATATAAAGAATTTATTACAATATCTAGGGCTTAGCTGGAGCTAAATGACTGATAATTGTCATTATTACAATGTTCTGTGCTGGTCAGGGTATTGAGGAAACAGATCCTTCCTGGGCCCTGTAGGAGAATAAATTAGTAAGATTTAGGGAAGGAGAATAAGGCAAGAGCCAGCAAATTCATCACCACAAACATTTGATTTGATTTAGCAATTGCACTTTTAGAAAGTTTTCTAATCCCACACACTTAGGAAATGTGGATTTATTACAATATTATTTATATTGTAAAAAACAACTGTTGAAATAAATTAAGATTATTCATAAAACTGAATGCTATGCAGATAGAACAAGAGGGAAGAGGCTCTTTCTTTGTTGACATGGAAACTTCTGCAACATACATGAAGTGAAAAAGGAAAGGTGTAATAGAACGGGTTTGGAAAGCATATTTATAGTGATTAATGCAATAGTGTCCTATTGGCTTGTATATGCAAAAACTATGCCTTGAATGGAACTCCAGATTTTAAATATGGTTTGTTGCCTGAGGGTCGAGAATTGGGTGTCCAGCAGGATGAGGTGGGAGTTCAAATAGACTGTCATTATGTTTGTACTCTTAAATTTTTGTAGTTTTGAATCATGCGAGTTGCACTTTTTGTATGAACATTTTTAAAACATAAGAAGGAACATACTTGGACATGAGGTCTTAGATATAACTGAAGGCAGTCCGATTTTACGATTACTATTTGGTTTTCAAGCTACTATTAACAGGATTAAACAACTACCTTGTGCTCGCAGTGGAAAATGTTTTTCTTGGAAACCTCGATAACCGTCCCTAGTCATTTTGCAATAAACCTGGCAGCGGTGGGATTCGAACCCACGCCCCCGAAGAGACTGGAGCCTTAATCCAGCGCCTTAGACCGCTCGGCCACGCTACCACGCTTGTGTGCTGTTGGATCTCATCTTAATGATTTAAGAGACACAAGATTATTCTGCGTGTTATTTTTTTTTTTCTTAGAGCGTTTCTACGCAAATGATTCCGTAGCGGTCTCAGCCGCCGATAAAGTCTGCAGGTAGGTTCCTAGTCCCGGTCCCTTGTCCTGCAGCTGAGAGATCTGCGTTTGCCTCCGTGCTGTTTCTGATACCTGAGAGTGAAGGGACAGGAAGCCAGTACCGAACATCCAACAAACCCGAGGAGAATCGGTTCTTGAGAACTTGGTTAGAAATCACTACTCACAGGCCGACGCAGCCCGGGGACGCTGAGGACTCTGAGGTCGAGGCTCCGCTTTGTCAGCTGCATTTGGGGGTCTGGAGCACGATGTTACTTTCATCTCTGCCATCAGAAAACAGAGGAGCTCCCATCCCATCCACCGGAGCTCGCGTCCTGGTTTGTATGTCTGTGCGTGATTTCTTCTTCCTGTGAAAGACGTGGAAAGAACTATGCAAATAAACCTGCTTTTTTTGTTTGTTTGTTTCTGAATGTGTTCACGAACTTGAGTTCAGAGCGAAAGCCAGTTTCTGTCGGGTGCGGGGCATCACATTCCCTCCGGGTCCTAAGAGGATGTGTCTGCTGCTCGCCCCAACCCCGCGAAAGCCGTCTGGGCTGGCACCCCGCCCTCTTCTCCCCGTTGCAGCCCCCGCCACTCAGCTTCTTATGTAGTCCCGCCCGTCCCTTTAGATGTGCCCCTTTTCAAACGAGCCCCAGTTGGACGATTTCAAATGCCAGCAGCTCCACTCAGTAGCTACAGGCTCATTGGCAAGTCACTTAGGCTCACTGGATCTCACTGTCCTCATATGTAAAACCGAGACAAAACTTGCCTTTAAAAAGTGTAGCAGAAGTTTTGATACAATGGACTTGGGGGACTCGGGGAAAGAGGGGGGTGAGGGATAAAAGACTAGACATTGAGTACGATGTACTGCTCTGGTGACGGGTGCACCAAAGTCTCAGAAATCACCACGCAATAACCTATTCATTTAACCAAAAACCTCCTGTTCCTCCAAAAATCTATTGAAATAAAAGAAAGAGTTAAAAATTACAGCAGAATTTTTATTTTTAGTAAATATGTGTAAATTGCTATCAGTATTTGTGTCACTTATTCACATACACTGAACAACTTTTTATATCAACTGCTCAGCTTCTGAATGACACAGTGAGATATCTCATTTTACAGGTAATGAAGTTTTTTAAAGTAACGTATTTACAAGAGAACTGAGTGAATTGTTTTTCCTAATAGATGGCACATGAACAGAAAGTTTACATCTCAACCCTGCAATTCCAAACATCAGACAATTTTCACTGTCAGATTGTCTTACCTTGTATATTGCTTCTCCCTTCTCCATCATTTCACCTTATCTCTTCCCCCTTGTCTCAACTCTTTTTACAGTATTCTAGAGCTCTAGACCTGTGGAGATCCTTCAGGTGACATGGTTAGGGACACTGATTTTAAGAAAACCTTTGGCAGTCAAGGAGGTGTAGCTTCTGGCCCAGGTAAGCCTGCAGCTGTGATCTCATTAGAACTTACCTGCTTTCTGTGTCTGTCATTACTTCCGGCTGGGAATGTTCAGGCTGTGAACCCAGCTTAGTCCCCCTGCATGTATGTCAACTTCCAGTCACATCTTTACACATTTTGTGGTGGAGGTACTGTGCAATCTAACCAAGTCTAACAAATCTCCCAGCAGAAAGTGGTGTTTAAGGCACAGTGGGAAAATCCATCGTGCTGTACCTTTATGTAATCAGGGGCAAAGTCGCGAGATGATTTTTACTTATCCATCACATGATATACTTGGAAGGAGAGTAAACACTTGGCATAGCATACTTTCTTATTTTGCGCTCTATTTTGAAAATCTAACTTTTCAGAAAGTTCACATAAACTTGAAAGAGTATGATTAACGGATTTGCTTAGACAGTTAGGGTTGCCTTCTTAGTGCAGTAGGTAGCAGGTCAGTCTCAGAATCTGAAGGTCTTGAGCTTGAACCTCTGAGAAGGCACAGTGACTTTGTAATTTCCATGTACTTCTGCTTGAGAAAGAAAAATCCCACCCATTAAGCTTTCTGGTATGAAATCTGGATTCCTGGGTGACTGACAGACACGTGACTGAAAAATGAGTCTGCAGTCCTTGAGGAACCCTACAGCTTCCTTTGTGAGCTAGATGCTATTTTAGTGCACTGACTGTAGTATATCATACAATACCACTATCTGTACCAAATGCCGTAAATCTGTATGAGTTGCCTTCTGCTGCTTTTGAAAATTACCACGGATTTGGTGGCTTAAAATAACATAAATGCATTCTCTTAAATTTCTGGGGGTCAGAAGTTTAAAAGGGGTCTTAGGGAGCTATAATTGGAGTGTGGCAGAGCTGCTTTCCTTCTGGAGGTTCTAGGGAAGAACCCATTCCTTGCCACATTGCGCGGCTTGTGGCTGCATCGCTGACCTCTGCTTCTGTTGTTACATCTTCTCTAACTCTGGGAAATCCCATGCAGCCTAGTTGATGCGTCTGTTTGGTGACGGGGACTGCAAACTCAGTGTCTCCTGAGTGGCCCAGTTTGAGGAAACTGACTGTAATCCCGGTGTTGCAGCTTTATTTTTGCCTTCATCCAATGACAAAACCAACAGGACAGGGATCGAGGTAAACCCATGCCATTCTTAGTTTGCACTGATAGGAACAAGAGAAGACCCCCCCCCTAGAAAACTGTCCATGAAGTCATAACTGTCTTGTGTGTGAAGGCAATAGACAGGTGGAAATAGGATCTCACTCCCCAACAAGATGTGGACAACAAGGTCCTGTCCCAATGACCCTGGAGGCTTTTATGAGACAAGACCCTCCTCAAAGGCAGGTCCTCCTACCCTGTCAGAAATGGACCAAAGGGTGTGAGCACCTGCCTGCCATGGATCACGGTGTCACTCCTGAAGCCCTCCAGTGCTACCGGCCTACTTCTACCCTTGTGAAGACTCAGGATTCTTGCCTTTTAAATCCCACTGTCCAAAAACCCCATAAACATCTGAACCCCAAGCCCTTTCTTCCCTTCTACCCTTGCAGGTATGTAGGGTCACTCGTTCATAGTAAGAACCAGGAGAGCACGGCCCCACCCCTAGTTGTTCTTTCTGGAGGAAGTCAAGTCAGGACAGAAGGGAGAAGCGCGGTCCTCCACCCCAAGGGTGGCCACGTTTTGACTGAGAGTGGATGAGGACCCCCTGCCCATGTGCTGACCTCTCTGAGGAACTGATGGCTCTGCAGGCCACTCCAGTGGGAACTCTCTGCTACTTATTTATAGACTCATGGGCTGTTATAAACAGGCTAGCCATACGGTCCAGTGACTGGCGGATGGATAATTGGACCTTTCACACCCTGTGTGGGGACTAGGACTGTGGCAGCATCTCTCAAACTGGGAAGGAGGCCTTTCTGTCATTCATGTTGACACCCATGGACAAGGACCATTTGCAGGGAGGCATGAATGGCGCTCATGAGCTGAACTAGCATACACTCAACAAACCGCCATGATTGTACTTTGGGTCCACCAGAGAACAGAACATGAAAGTTCACCTCAGACGCAAGAATATGCCAACTTCCAAGGACTTGCATTTGAAAAAATAGAAGCCAGGGATGCAGCAGGGACATGTGAATCCTGTCAGCACAGCCGTGCTATGTGGGGAGCTCAGTTAAGTTAACCAGGGCCTAGGCCTCACGTGAATGTGGCAAATTGATCACATTGCACCACTAGTTCCTGGCCAGATTTCCACTGGTGCCTCGCTGCTATTAACACATGTTCAGCCTATGACACAGCAATTCACGTAGATGCAGGTACCACCATTGCAGCCTTGGAGAAACACCTCTGCCTCGTGTTCAGATACCCATTCAGACTAATCTGACCAAAGCACCTTCTTCACAGCCCAGATAATGCAGCAATGGGCATGTTCCTATGGTGTACAATGAACCTCATTTGCCCCATCACTTCAGGGACCCAGCATGGGAGGGGTGGTATTAGGGCACTAGAATGAATAACTCAAGCAACAACTATAAAAAGACCATCAGGAAGGACAAACTCAATGGAAGGTGGTACTCTTGCTTAATGAAAGTATGAGGACCTTAAATAGTGCCCTCCGGTGAAAGGGAAACATGGCATTGCAACGCGTGCAGGACACCGTTGGCTTTGGAAGTGTGGCTGCCTGATGTGGCTACGCCTGAGGAATCCCAGTCTCAGTATATCCAACCACAGTGTTTGAAGGCTGAGGCTGCAGGGAGCCATGATTGAGCCACTGCACTCCAGCCTGGGTGACAGATGAGACCCTGTCTTAAAAAAACAAACAAGTAACAACAGCAAACAAATGAAAAACCAAAAAAAATCTATGCAGTGGGTTGACATCCTGGCCCATTCCTCCTGGTGGTACACTGTGTATGCTCTTTGCCATCCTCCACCCAGTGGCAACGGTGTTTCTCTCACTTGTTTAAGTCTTCTGTCATTCCTCTGAGTTATCTTTTATAATTTTTCAGTGTGTGGGTCTTGCGCTTATTTTTAAACTTACCTTTAAGTATTTGATCGTTTTGAAGCTCTTATAAATAGTATCTTTTTGTTTTAAAATTTCAATTTAATCCCGGAAATGTCCTGCTTGGTCATGATGTGTTATCATTTCATAAATGGTTGAATTTGTTTAAAGTATTTTCCAATTTTTCTGTGATTTCTTCTTTGACTTGTGGGTTGTTAGAACTCTGCGGTTTAATCTCCAGATATGTATGGCTTTCTCAGATACCTCCGACTGATGTTCAGATTATTTTTGCTGTGTACAAGAAAAAACTCTGTGATTTTAATCCTTTCAATGATTATATATCTGTACATACACACACATTGAAAGAATATATATATGTGTCCTCTATGTTATCATATGTGTGTGTGTATATATATACGTATATTAGAGACATTTTGTAATTTTTCAATGTGCAGGTCTTGCACATATTTTTAAACTTATCTTTAAGTATTGCATAGTTTTCAAGCGCTTTGTAAATGGTATCTTTTTGTTTTAAAAATTCAATTTAATCCCAGAAATGTCCTGCTTGGTCATAATGTGTTATCATTTTATAAATGGCTGAATTTGATTTGCTGAATTTTTAAGGATCTTTTCCTTCTTATGAGGAATGCTGGTTTGCAGTTTCATTCCTTGTATGGCTTTGTCTGGTTTTGGTATTAGGGTAATGCTGTCCTTACAAAGTGAGTTCAGATGTGTGGCCTCCTCTTTTGCTTTCTGAAAAAATTTATGTAAAATTGATATTATTTATTGTTTAAATAGCTGGTAGAATTTTACTGTGAAGCCATCTGGGCCAGATTTTGTTTCTTTGTAAGAAATTGTAAAGCATGGATTTAATTTAAGAGATGCAGGGGCCGGGCGCGGTGGCTCACGTCTGTAATCCCAGCACTTTGGGAGGCTGACGCGGGTGGATCACGAGGTCAAGAGATCAAGACCATCCTGGTCAACATGGTGAAACCCCGTCTCTACTAAAAATACAAAAATTAGCTGGGCATGGTGGCACGTGCCTGTAGTCCCAGCTACTCGGGAGGCTGAGGCAGGAGAATTGCTTGAACCTGGGAGGCGGAGGCTGCGGTGAGCCGAGATCGCGCCATTGCACTCCAGCCTGGGTAACAAGAGCGAAACTCCGTCTCAAAAAAAAAAAAAAAAAAAGAGATGCAGGGCTATTTAGGTTATCTATTTCTTTTTGAATACACTTTTTGTGTCTTTCAAGGCGTTTTTCCATTTTATCCGTGTTGTCAAAGTTAAAATACATTCACTACATTTCCTTGCGTCCTTTTATTATTTGTTGGAGCTCTAGTGATATCCACTCTTTCACTTGTTTCTTTTTTTTTCTCTTTTCTTTTTAATTTTTTTTATATAGAAATGGGATCTTGCTATGTCACCCAGGCTGGTCTTGAATTCCTGAGCTCAGATGATTAGCTCCCCAAAGTCTTCAGATTACAGGCGTGGCCCACCATGCCCAGCCTACTCTTTCATTTGTGGTATTTGTGTCTCCTCTCCCTTTTTTCCTGAAGAGAGATTTATCAATTTTGTTAATCTTTCCAAAGAACCACCTTTGGGTGTTGTTTTTCCTTATTGTTTTTCAGTTTTCTATTTCATTGGCATTTACTCTTTATTATTTTCCTCTTCTGTCTGGTTTGGATTTAATTTGCTCATCTTTTTTACTAAGCTTCTAAGATAAAAGATGAGATCATTGATTAGAGACATTTCTTCTTTTCTAATATAAATGTTTGATGCTAAAATTATCCCACTAATCATGGTTTTTGCTGCATCTTACACATTTTGATAGGTTGCATTTTCAGTTTCACTCAGTTTGAAGTATTTTCTAATTTCTCTGTGATTCCTTCTTTGACTTGTGGGTTATTAGAACTCTGTGGTTTAATCTCCAGATATGTGTGGCTTTCTCAGATATCTTCAACTGATGTTCAGGTTATTTTTGCTGTGTACAAGAAAAAACTCTATGATCTTAATCCTTTCAATGATGTATCTATACATACACACACACATTAAAATAATATATATATGCGTGTCTTCTATGTTATCATGTGTGTGTGTGTGTATATATATATATATATATATATATATATATATATATGTGAGACTTTTCTTCCTTTCTAATGTAAATGTTTAATGCTAAAATTGTTCCACTAATCACGGTTTTTGCTGCATCCTACAAATTTGGATAGGTTGCATTTTCAGTTTCATTCAGTTTAAAGTATTTTCTGATTTCTCTGGTTTCTTCTTTGACTTGTGGGTTTTTGGAACTCTGTGGTTTAATCTCCAGATGTGGCACTGTCCACACACTGTCTTGATTGTTATAGCTTTGTAGTGAGTCTTGAAATTGGGATAGTGTTAGTATTTCCGTTTTGTTCTTCTTTAGCGTGTAGTTATTCTGCATCTTTTGCCTTTCCATATACACTTCAGTATCTATTTGTCAATATCCACAACTAACTGGCTGAGAGGTTGATTGGAATTATACTGCATCTATAGATCAAATTCGGAAAAACTGACATCTTGATAATATTGAGTCCTCCTAACCATGCAAAGGAAATATCTCTCTATTAGTATATTTTCTTTGATTTCATTCACTCTGTATCAAGAGTTTTATAGATCACCACATGCAGGTATAGCATATACTTTGTTAGATTTATACCTAAGTATTTCTTTGCTGGTGCTAACATAAATGGTATTGTGTTTTAAATTTCATATTCCAATTGTACGTTGCTGGCATATAAGAAAACGATGGACTTTTGTATATTAACCTTGTAGCTTGCAGCCTTGCTATAGTCTCATATTAGTTTCAGGAGTTTTCTTCATAGATACTTATGTTATCTGTGAATAAAGACTGTTTTTTTCTTCCTTCCCAATCTACATATCTTTGATGTCGTTTTCTTGTCTTACTGCATTAGCTAAAACTTGTAGCACAGTGTTGAATAGGAATGGTGAGAGTGAAGACTCTCGCACTGTTCCTAATCTTAGCAGGAAAGTGACTAGTTTCTCACCATTAAGTATGACGTTGGCTGTGGCCACCTTGATACGATTCTTTGTAGATGTGATTTATGAAGTTGAGGAAATCCCACTCTATCTGTAGTTTGGTAGAGTTTTCATTATGAATTGGTGTTCAATTTCGTCAAATGCTTTTTCTGCACCTGTTAATATAATCATGTGATTTTTCTTCTTTAGCCTTTTGATGTAATAAATTGCCTTAATTGATGTTTGAAGGTTGAACCAGTCTTGCATACCTGAAATGAATCCCAATTGGTTCCAGTGTATCATTGTTTTTATGTCTTATTGGATTAGATTTGCTATTATTTTGTGGAGAAGTTTTATGTCTATATTGCTGAGAGATATTGGTCAGTAGTTTTCCTTTCTTGTAATATCTTTGTCTGGTTTTGATATTAGGGTGATGCTGGCCTTATAGAAAGAGTTACAAAGTATTTTCTCTGCTTTTATTTTCTGAAAGATATTTTAGAATACTGGTATAATTTGTTTCTTTAGTGTTCGGTATATTTCACCAGTGAAAGCTGAGCCTCTTTCTTTATTGTTTCAGTATCCTTAGTAGATATAAACCTACCTGGGTTATTTATTTCTTCCCACGTTAGTTTTGGTAGACTATATCTTTCAAAGAATTGATCTGTTTCAACTAGGTTATCAAATTTGTGGGCACAGAGTTCATAAAATTCTTTTATTATTGTTTTAATGTTCATGGACTCAATAGTGGCCTCTCTTTCACTTCTGATATTGGTAATTTGTGTCTTCTCTCTCTCTTTTTTTTGATTAGTTACCTGGCTGGAGGTTTATCAATTTTATTGACTTTTTTAAAAGAACCAGCTTGTAGTATTGTTAATTTTCTCTATTAATTCTATGTTTTCTATTTCATTGATTTCTGTTCTAATATTTATTTCTTTTCTTCTGCTTACTTTAATTTAGTCTTCATTTTCTAGTAGCTTAAGTGCAAGCTTAAATTATTGATTCTAGATCTTTCTTCTTTTCTTATATGTGCATTCAATGCTATAAATTTCCCTGCAAACACTGTTTTTGCTTCATCTTATAAATGATTGATGAGTTGTATTTTCATTTTAATTATAAAATGTTTTAAAATTTCTCTTAAAACTTCTTTAAGCTAACTGTTATTTAGAAGTATGTTGTTTAATCTGTATTTTGGACTTTTCTAGCTATCTTTTGTTACTGATTTCTAGTTTCTACCATTATGGTTTGGTAGCATATTTTGTATAATTTCTTTTCCTTTAGATTTGTTAAAATGTGTTTTATGGTCCAGAATGTAGTCTACCTGGGTGACTGTGAGCTTGAGAAGAATGTGTATTCTGATATTGTTGGATGAAGTATTTTATAGATAGATGTCAGTTATTTACAGTTGATTGGTGGTGCTGTTCCATTTAGCTGTGTCCTTACTGATTTTCTGCCTGCTGGGTCTGTCAACCACTGATTGAGGGATGTTGAGGTCTCCTGCTCTAATAGTGGATTCATCTATCGCTCTCTCTCCCCACTCCCTTTTTTTTTTTTTTTTTTTTTTTTTTTTAAAGATAGAGTCTGGCTGTGTCATCCAGGCTGCAGTGCAGTGTGCGTGGTCTTGGCTCACTGCAACCTCTGCCTCCCGGGTTCAAGTAATTCTCCTGACTTAGCCTCTTGAGGAGCAGGGATTACAGGCAGGTGCCACCACACCCAACTAAGTTTTGTATTTTTAGTAAAGACGGGGTTTCACCATGTTGGCCAGGCTGGTCTTGAACTCCTGACCTCAGGTGATCCGTCTGCCTCGGCCTCCCAGAGTGCTGGGATTACAGGCGGGAGCCACCATGCTCAGCCGGATTCATCTATAGTTCTTATTTATTTATTTATTTATTAGAGACAGGGTTTTGCTCTGTAACCCAGACTGGAATGCCTCAAGTGATTCTCCCAACTTGGACTTCCAAAGTGCTGGGATTACAGGTATGAGTCACTGTGCCCAGCCTATATTTCTTATTTTGTCATTTTTGGTGGTTGTCCTTGTATTTGCAATATATTTACAACTAATTCAACTGCGTTTTCAAATTACACTATACTACTACACAGGTGTTAGTATTCCCAGTCCTTTCTTCCTACCCCTTATGACATTATCATTCATTTCACAGCATCTGTAAGCTATATCATTGAAACATTGTGAATATTATTTTGAGCAAGCTGTTACCTGTAGGTCACCTAAGAATAAGAAAACTAAAATGTTTTATTTCACTTTCTCTAATTCTCTTTTAACATTCTTCCTTTCTTTATGTAGATCCAAGTTTTTGACCTGTATCATTTCCTTCTCTCTCAAGAACTTTTACCATTTCTTACAAGGCAGATCTTCTGACTACAAATTCCCTCCATTTTTGTTTGTCTGAGAAAGTCTTTATTTCTCCTTCAGTTTTGAAGAATAATTTCATAGAAATACCATATTATATGTCTTTTTAAGAATAGCACTATTTTCTACATCATACCCATGGAACTAATAATTTATGACTTACAATGTAGGTCTTATTTTTTTAAAGCTGTTATCTCATGTGCTGGACTGTTGTCACTTGAGCGCTCATACTCAGTCATCAGGTATAGGTACTTTACTGAATACGGGGTCTCGCACCTTGTAAATTTCAATAATGAAGACAAATTCTAAATAATGGCTTTCAGATGAAATTTGTTTTTCTGATTCAAAGCAAAAAAGACCCTGAAAGAAAACAGAGTTATAACAGCGTAACAATGAAGGTCAATCAGCCACCAGTTTGTTTGGCACCCCTCACACTCTCCGTGTTGGACTTCCAAAAGTTTTTGCTTTCAGGATCCAATACACAGTGTGAATGCTGTCCTCATGTGTAAAGCCCTTGGATTGAATTTTTCCATCTGAAAACTTTGTTCAGTTGATTGAGTATGGAAAATTAGTAAAAGGAATTTTTAAAATTATTATTATTTGAGACAGAGTCTCACTCTGTCACCCAGGCTGTAGTGCAGTGGCATGATCTTGGCTCACTGCAACCTCCACCCACCCAGGCTTAACTGATCTTCTCACCTAAGCCTCCCCAGTAGCTGGGACCGTAAGCATGCATCACCACGCCCGGTTAACTTTTGTGTTTTTGGTAGAGAGGGGTTTTCACCATGTTGCCCAAATTGGTCTTGAACTCCTGGGTTCAAGCGATCCGCCTGCCTTAGTCTCCCAAAGTGCTGAGATTATAGGCGTTAGCCACTATGCCTGGCCAAAAATTTATTTTGAAAGTCTTTTTAGGCCAGACTTGTTAGCTTGGCATGGTGTCCTGCGCCTGTAGTCCCAGCTACTTGGGAGGCTGAGATGGGAGGATCGCTTGAGCCTGGGGAGTGGAGGTCTTAGTGAGCTCACACCACTGCACTTCAGCCTGAGTGACAAAGCCAGACTCTCTAAAGCATAACCCAAGACAAAGGATGTGTTTTATTGAGTATGTGACTTATTGAGAAAATGATCCTCTGGATAGGGAAAGAAAAGTAACAAAACAAAGATGTGGTGTCACATAAAGTCTAGCCTTGGCCT
The DNA here is from genome assembly GCA_004027835.1 of Alouatta palliata. Lineage (NCBI taxonomy): Eukaryota > Metazoa > Chordata > Mammalia > Primates > Atelidae > Alouatta > Alouatta palliata. Next base: position 40,688 of record PVKV010013715.1, read on the forward strand.
GACCCATGAGACAGGGGCTCTGGAATAAAAATTGCATAGCAGAATGGTCACTCAGTCTGGGGACTTGACTTTTATACTGCTTCCCCCATTCATCAGTAACCAGCTGCTGGGAATGGAATGGTGGTGTAATCTACTAGATGTCTCAAATAGCCAAGGGCAATTCATGGGAGAACTTCACAGAGTTACAGCATTGCCGGGATGGGTGTGTAACTGCCCAAGGGGTCCTTTTTGCCCACTGCACCCAGAAAGACCACAGCATTGGTTATAGAAAGAGTTTAATAGACACGAGGTCAACCACACCACAAAGGGGATGGAGTTAGTACTCAAGTAATCTCCCTGAAGGCACAGAAGTTATGGATTTTTCAAAGACAGTTTGGTGGGCAGGGGACCAGGGTAGGAGCAAGCTGATTGATTGGTTTGGAGGTGAAGTCATAGGGAATCGAAGCTGTCCTGTCTTGCTGAGTCAGTTCCTGGGTGGAGGCCACAGGACAGATTGGCGGGTCCAGGAGAGGACATGTGGCTGTCAGAAATGCAAAAACCTGAAAAGACATTGCCGTATTGTAGGCTGTACAATAGTGATGTTATCTGCAGGAGTAATTGGGGAAGCTGCAAATCCTATTACCTCCAGAATAACGGCTGGTGATTATCTAGAATTCAGACCCTTATTATCCTTCTAATTTGGTGGCCTTTCGTTAGTTTTACAAGAACAGTTTAGTCTTTGGGAAGGGGTATTATCATTTAAATTTTAAACTAAATTTCTCCCCAAATTAGTTTGGCCCATGCCCAGGAATGAGCAAAGGCAACCAATCTGCGAGGCTGGAAACAAGATGAAGTTTGTTTCAGAAATCCATGCCAGATTTCTCTTACTGTCATAATTTTGCAATGGCTGATTCAGGCGTCGTGGCCTGTAAAAAACAAACTGGGACGAAAAAGAAATTGAGAGGGTTTTTAAGATTCTGTACTACTGTAAAACAATTAGGTGAGTGGAAGGTACTCTAGGTTTGTAATTTTAAGCTGAAATGTGAATGTCCCAGATGTCATCTGTTATTTAGGAAAAATAATAGATTTCGTTTACTTGCTAGTATAAATCACTAATTTTGTTTTAAGGTTTTGTGTTAGTTTCCTCTGGTTGTCATAACAAATTACCACAAACTAGGTGGCTTAAAGTGATAGAAATTTACTTTCTCACAGTTCTGGAAGCCAGAAGTCTAAAATCAAGCTGTGAAGAGGGTCATGCTCCTTTAAAAGCTCATGGGAAGAATCCTTCCTTCCGTCTCTTAACTGTGGTGCTTGCCAGAGATCCTTGGTGTTCCTGTAACCACCCAGCAAGTTCTCTTTACCTGCTGCCTAGCCAGAGCCAACTTATCAAGACAGAGGAATTGCAATAAAGTTTATTTCATGCAGAGGTGGCTGTGCAGCAGACTGGAGTTTTATTGTTCCTTAAATCAGTCTCCCCCAAAACATGGGAATTGGGGTTTTTAAGGATTATTTGGTGAGTAGGGTGTAGTGAATTGGGAATGCTGATTGGCTGGGTCAGAGATGAAATTATAGGGAGTTGAAGTTGTCCCCTTGCACGGAGTCAGTTCCTTGGTGGGGGCCACAAGATCAGAGGAGCCAGTTTATCAATCTGGGTGGTGCAGCTGATCCATCAAGTGGAGGGTCTGTTGGGTTTTACAATGGAATAGTGATGTTATCCCCAGTAACAACTTGGGGAGTGTCAGGAATCTTGCAGCCTGCAGCCACATGACTTGTAAACCATAATTTCTAATCTTGTGGCTAATTTATTAGTCCTACAAAAGCAGTCTAGTCCCTAGGGAGGAAGGGGGTTTGTTTTGGGAAAGGGCTCTTATCATTTTTGTTTCAAAGTGAAATGATAAACTAAGTTCCTCCCAAAGTTACTTCAGCCTATACCCAGGAATGAGCAAGGACAGCTTGGAGGTTAGAAGCAAGATGGAGTCAGTTAGGTCAGATCTCTTTCACTGTAATAATTTTCTCAGTTGTAATTTTGCAGTGGCAGTCTCATTCCCTGGCTTGTGGCCAGTAACTGCAATTTCTGCCTCCATCTTCACAAAGTCATCTTCCCAGTATGTCTGTGTCTCTGTGTCCAAACTTCCCTCTCTTTCTCCTTATAAAGATTCTAGTCACTGAATTACAGCCCACTGTAAACCAGAATGGCCTCATCATAACTTGATTACTTCTGCAAAGACCCTAGAAAGGCAGATTTGTTAGAGAAAGTATGAAAATAGGTTGCAAGAAAGCAATGGCCAGATGAGCATGAGAGAAGTTGACTGCAAAGAAACAAAGGCTTGCTGGAGACTGCATAGAATAGTGTTTATGATGTAAACTGAAGAGGGCTTTGTGCAGTGCTGATAATGCCAAGGTTGAAGTGAGCTGTGTTGCAGGTGCATGGTGATAGGCGAGCACAGGAAGATTGTGTTATTTGTGCAGGAGGGTTCTGTGTCCTGGACCATGAAGAAAGGGCAGATTTATAGCTTATCTGCTTTCTGTTCTTGCTTTCCCTTGGTCCTGTCAGCCTGACTCCTTTTCCCTAATTAGGACTCCAAGTTAACTTGGTCCATGCCCAGAAATGAGCAAAGACAGTCAGCCCATGAGGGTAGAAGCAAGACGGAGTCAGCTACGCCATGTCAGATTTATCTTACTGTCATAATTTTGCAAAGGCATTTTCAGAGTAAAAGAATTAAACAGTTGGCCCTAATTGTTCAATAAATAAGACAAATGATAAAAAGCAACGATATAGTAAACTTTATTGCTTGTTTATGTGCCAAATACCTTTCTAAAATATTTTGTGTGTACTTACTCATCAACTTTATTAGGTTGGCTTATTACTGTTTTAATTTCACATATGAAGAAAGTAATGCCAGTGGAGCTAGAGCAATTTGCTCCATCTCCCTTAGCTATCAAGTGAAGCAGCTAATATTTGAATACAGGCAATGTAACCTACTTCAACAAGGCCCCAATTCAAATGAACAGCAGTGAGGTCCAGACATAAGGGACAATTTTCCAATTATTTTATCTTGCTACTTATGGTACTTAGCATAACATAGTAGGCACATTGTGAATATTTCTCATTAAAAAGTAAAAAATAGGCCAGGCACGGTGGCTCACGCCTGTAATCCCAGCACTTTTGGAGGCTGAGGTAGGAGGATCACTTGAGGCAGGAGTTCGAGACCAGCCTGGCCACCATGGTGAAAACCCCATCTCTACTAAAAATACAAAAATTAGCCAGACATGGTGGCCCATGCCTGTAATCTCAGCAACTCTGGAGGCTGAGACATGAGAATAGCTTGAGCCCAGGAGGCAGAGATTGCAGTGAGCCAAGATCACTCTGTCTCAAAAAAAAAAAAAAAAAAAAAATGGTGGCAAACATGCCTTTGCAAATATCCTAATTTTTTTTGTTCGTAGCTACTAATGGCTTCGTTGTTCATTAATTCCTTATCTTGTGAACTCAATTATAGAGCCAGAGATTTTTGGAATCTGGAGAAATTGTATTTCTCTAGAATTGATTGAAGTGGGTCACATGCATTATTCTTTGGCAGTGTTTTGCATTTGCATTGTCTTCCTCCTAAGAATTTACTTTTTAAAAGTAAGGAATCTGAGCAGGATGCAGTTAAACAATTTGGAATGTATCCAGTTGTGTCCAACTGCTGTTACCTTTGCTGAGAATTTTTGGCAATTAGTGGGAAGACGCAGTTCCTCGTCAAGAAAACAATTTTCAGAAACAGCTGATTTTCTCAGGAAAACATCAGGCCCCACTGGGAGTCGAACCCAGGATCTCCTGTTTACGAGACAGGCGCTTTAACCAACTAAGCCATAGAGCCACGTGGAAACACTGTTTAGAAGTGAATCTACTCATTTTACTTTGAGAAAATGAGTTTATTGAGTGTTACCTGCTGTCTTCAAAAAATATGCCAACTTGAGAGATACTTCATTTCTTCAGTCGCTTTTAAAAACATACGAATACTCGGGGAAAGGTATCCGGCAGTTTACAGTGTCAAAGGATTTTTCTATTAATCCAAGAAAGAGCATTACAGAAAACTATACAATATGTGAGGACCATTAAAAGGAATATATTTATACATAATTTAAAAAAACCTTTGAATCTTGAAAGTCACTCGCTTAAGGTAGGCGAAGCTGTGAGATTTGCCGGAGGAAGAGCAGGCCTCCCTCGCGTGGAGCCGTGGGACTGGGCGCCAAGGCGATCTTCAGCTGCAGGTGTCAGCCCGGTAGCTCCTCCGCAGGTCCTGTGACGTTGTTCTCAGGAGGACAGTCAAGTTCTGTGTCACGTGGGGCCGCTCAGGAGGGTGCGGGGTATGGGAGGCTGGGCCACCCGACTCCGCAGCTTTGGGCTCGAGGAATTTGGTCGACCCTTTAAGACTGACCAAGAAAAAACCATTTAGCCCAGTTTTTTCCCAGCCTTTCTTTCCTCCTGCTCCTCCTGCGCGTTTTTTTTTTTTTTTTTTTTTTCTTTTTCCCGCAGTCAGTTCTGAAAGTCAGTTCCAGAGGAGATAACGCGTTCTCCCCCGTAACCGGTCCTTGCCCCACGCCCTGCCCGGGGGTCCCGATTCTCATCCCTCCGGGTACTTGCACGGAGCCCCACCCGCGGGCTTCGAACCGGCTGCGGCTCCGCGTCCAGGACCCGGCCCCCTGTCGGGCCGGGCAGGGCCGTGGGAACTGGGGTGCATCGGCGGGGACTGGGATGACTGAGAGGTGAGGGACAGGGAGGCTGGGACTGGGGAGGGGAGACCCGGGACAGCCCAGAACGCTTCCGTGGAGTTGGAGGGGGCGGGACACAGCCTCTCCCGGCCGGTGGGATACGGACACGCATCAAACGCAAAGGGATTCCAGTCCTGGACTTTGGGAATTAAGGCCCTGAACATATCAGCAAAGACTACATCTGTCTGTACAGACGTTTCTTTCCGCGTATTTCATAGTAAGGACTTTTTTAAAAAGCAGGGACTCGGATCCTAGGTGGGTACAGCTGGGAGGCTGGGAGTGGGGAGTGGACGGTTGTGCTAGTTAAAAGTGACTCCACTGCCTACTCCTGAACGCAGCGGGCGAGAATGAGACGTCAATTCAGCGCCGGCTCAGTCCCAGAGCCGGGTCAGCCATGGAGATTTTCAAGCGTTTTCTAAGTGACTGATTTTTCTGGAAGCAAATGGATTTTACTCTTCCTGCTTCACACCCAAGTAACATGAAAGACAGCGCTGGGACCGAACTCGGGTCTCCTGGGTCCTGGTGGGCTGGTTAGAGGAAAAACTAACAACCTGAAAAGAATTGTGTCTGCCGTCAGTATCTGGAGGACTCATTACAGGGTAGGCGATCAGGACTGGTGTTTGGCAGGTGGGAATCTTTGAGACAATCTGTGCACACAGTTTTAATTCTCCTTTTGCCAGTTTGGAGGACATGACATTCCCGATAAGTGAGTGTTAAAAGGGGATAGGGAACGTCATATACACGTTCTAAAAGAATTGCTTTTCGTGGAGGCGAAGTGGGTAGGCAGTCCAGAACGTTGGATCAGGGCTCTCAGCTCTAGGAGTGTGGAGGTTCTGCCTGTTGTTTAGCCACAGAAGTCATGAAACCACTATGTGGTATTTGTTAAATAATGAGTTTTGATACTTAAAATAGAATTCTTGGAGTGAATTTTGTTTGGTTCTGTTGAATTCGTTATTCTTCCACACAGTAGCCAGATTCTACTTATTAATATTTTATTTGATATGTTGATCTTTAGATGTGTGAATGAATTGTTCTCATTTGATTTTGTTTCTATTTTGGGTTCTATTTATGTCAGGTGTTGGTAACCTTAATGAAAGGATTCATTAAGTTTTCCACTTCTTATACCCTGAAAACTATTCAACCCTCAAGAATTTCCTGATCCTTGACAAGCTGACAGCACTGGCCTAAGAGAATGAGGAGTTTTCATGGGGCTTGGAAGTGGACAGTCTCTTCATCTGTCTCCGTGGTTATTATTCTGTGAGGATGTATCACTTGAGTGTGTCATATGGTGTCTCAGATTCTCCGTTTCTTATTTGTTGAGAGATGTTGCAGAAAATTAAATGACTTACTGCTTATAACATTCTAGTATGATGCCTGGGACATGCACGCCTTCAGTCAATGCCATTCATTATTGTCACATCAGTATTTATATTGTCCTAAATACTGTCTCACTCACTATGCTTAGATTATCAGGGACTATCAGATACAGACATACAAAAGTTGTAAATAACATTTGCTTTTTACTTACGATGCATCTCTTCTCTCTTTGTAAATGTCTCCTCTCATCACTAATTTTGAATTCTAATTTTATATTTTCCCTTGATTAGACACCCCACAGATTTGTATTTCAGTTTTATTTACAAAAATACTTTCTTAGCTCTCCTAGCGTGTAAACAGATTTTCTCTCTTAATTCCTTCTTCTCTCATTTGGTATATTTTGTTGGTCTTTTATTTGCTTCTGAAGTGAAATACTCACCAGTATTTCAGTTGTTTAAATCTTTCTCATTTACTTAAAAAATGCACTTCAGTTACAGATTTTCCCCTGACCTGCTTTTGTAGCATTTGCTGAGAGA
>PVKV010013715.1:47374-60415 GCA_004027835.1 Alouatta palliata
GCCTTTTCCTGAGAGGCGATGATGGTGATACATGTCGCCTTTTCCTGAGAGGCGATGATGGTGATACATGTTGTCTTTTCCTGAGAGGTGATGATACATGTCGTCTTTTCCTGAGAGGTGATGATGGTCATACATGTCGCCTTTTCCTGAAAGGCGATGATGGTGATACATGTCGTCTTTTCCTGAGAGGTAATATGGTGATACATGTTGTCTTATTGACATTATATTCCAGCTAGTCTGTAATTATAGTTTTGATTTTTTGAGGCAAGATATTTTTAGAAGCATTTGACATTTTTAAAGTATGACATTTTATACTTTCTGATTATATTTTGATGCTGATTTCTATCTCTATTTTCTAGTACAGCATGAATTTTTTTTTTTTTTAGATGGAGTTTCACTCTTGTTACCCAGGCTGGAGTGCAATGGCGCGATCTCGGCTCACGGCAACCTCCGCCTCCTGAGTTCCAGCAATTCTCCTGCCTCAGCCTCCCGAGTAGCTGGGACTACAGGCACGTGCCACCATGCCTAGCTAATTTTTGTATTTTTAGTAGAGACGGGGTTTCACCATGTTGACCAGGATGGTCTCGATCTCTTGACCTCGTGATCCACCCACCTCGGCCTCCCAAAGTGCTGGGATTACAGGCATGAGCCACCGCGCCCGGCCAGCATGAATTTTTTAAATTAAAAAGTGTTTTGATATTTTCTTACTGGACCATTGTATAATTCATGAATTTCTTGGGCAGTTTAAAAATTCTGTATTCTCTATACAGAATTTTATGATACCTATCAGGTCAATTTTTTATTCTTATTTGTATTTTATAGTATTATTTATTTCTTTGTCCACTGATAGTTCTTGAAGTGCAAGCAATAAATTGAAGTCAATTACTAAATTGTATGTCTTTCTACTTGTATCTCCACTGAATTTCTCTTGAATGAAAGTTGCTGCTTGATTTTGAGCATGAATATCAAAAAACAAAAATTTTTATCTCCACTTAAAACTGTAATTTTTAGCATTTTGTAGTACCCTTCTTTATTTAATGAGCGTTGTCCAAAATTCCACCTCACATGATTTTAAGTCCTTGAGTCCTTTCTCTTTGTGAGTTTGCCTGATATTTTTGTCTGTTCTTTGTTTTTAAACTTTGTGATTGTTTCAAAGCCTGTGGGGAAGTGGCAAGCTGTAAGGAGACTGTGTAACAAGGTATATGCAGGGTACAAAGAGCTCAAGAAGACTAGTTTTTTATTTTCACAGCATTTTAAAAGGCAATGACTCTAATTAAGAGATATGTAATCTTCACTGGTTTATGTGGTCACAGCAAAAATTGTAATTGAGATATTGAATATATCAAACGTGTCGCTCTGTAGAGAAGTTGTGGGAATGGAGTCTCTGATTCCAGCCAAGAACTTCCCAGAGGCTGGAGTAAAATATGTTCCCCACCTGAAAATCTAGTGGAAGATTCAGTCTTTTAATGTTGATGTTTTCTATGTTCCATCTTTGGTTGCCCTTTTTTCTGAGATAGTATTCAAAGGAATATTCCATACACTTATATCTTTCCAAAATACACTTATAACTTCTAAATATCTTGCAGAGATCTTTTTATGCCATATGATTACAGCCAACTGCCTACAAGAGTTTCCACCGTAGTATCTCATACACACCCTGACGTATCAAGTTCCTCCTATTATTGCTTTTCTTTTTGAATAGCACCACAATGTATTTTGCTAAACTGAAAACTGTGTAATTCCTGTAGATGACTCTTTTTGTCTCCTCATACATTTTTTTCATCAAGTGAATATGATGTCACTGCTGTTTGGACTCAGTGATCCTTCCCTAACTAGACATGGCATTCAGTATGACATTCTAAGCAGAACCTGCTATTGTGAAAACAAAATTTGATGGAATTGAGAGTTTTTGCTATTCATTTAAACTATTAGTGAGTCAATTATGCCAAATGAAAAGTTTTACTTTTAATCTGTGATTTGTTTTGTCTCTAGAGAAGCTTTTTTTCTAAATAGAGAGATATAAACCTGATGTTTTGATGAACACATAAAAAAGTATGAATCAAGTTTGACATAAAGAGATAGTTGAATTTGCCAAAAAAAACTTACAATAAATAATTATAAATGATGGCATATATTATGCCAAATTTATTCTTTTTTTGTATGAAGGAAATTGTGGACATTGACCTGATTAGTTTGGACTATCAAGAGCAGAGTTGAACCATAATCACCACAGCACCTCCAAATCCTGAGGCAAGCTTTTCATCTCCACATTCATGCTGTTTTCTGTCCCCTCTGTCCTCCAACTAATGGGGCTCCTTAAAATGTAGGGAGGGTTTGAGCTTTGGTTCTTAACAAAGGACTGAATTCTGGAGAATTTGGAAAAGTCTTTTTTCCCCCGGGCCTTATACCCCATGCATATAATACAAGGCCACATCAATTGTCCATGCAGTCTTAAGTTGCGAGGAGACAAGTTGGAATAAAGGGTTTAAAATTTGTTTATATTTGGGGCTTAGATAGGTTCTGTGAAAATGCTGGTTTAAGAAGGCAGAAAGTGGGTGACTTCAAAAGTCCTTGATAGCAGATATTGAGAGCTTTGTTTTTACATAATGTTGCAAATTATGAATACAGATTAAAGCCAGAAGGTACCCACATACCCTTAGAACTCTTAAAATTCATTGGTTGATGGAAATTAACTTTTTTAACCTTTTTTTTTTTTTTTTTAAGTGAGTCTCACTCTGTCAGCCATGCTGGAGTGCAGTGGCGCAATCTTGGCTCACTGCAACCTGTGCCTCCCGGATTCAAGACAATCTCCTGCCTCAGCCTCCCAAGTAGCTGGGATTGCAGAAGCCCATCAACACATCTGGCTAATTTTTGTATTTTTTAGTGGAGATAGGGTTTTGTATTTTGGCCAGGCTGGTCTCAAACTCCTGACCTTAAGTTATCCACCTGCCTTGGCCTTCCGAAGCAGTGGGATTACAGGCGTGAACCACGACTCCTGGCCAGTTTTTTGAACATTATATTAGGCTTTTAAAATAGATTATTAAAGCCCTCAATAATTCCTCCCCTCCTTTGGTGTGAAGTTACACTTTGAGGACTAAATTTTTCTCTAATAAGAGAATAGGAAAATGGAATGTTATTTAGCTTTGATTATCATTCATCTTTCTCCTCCTTTCCAAGTAACACTCCTGTTTGTTCCATCGAGTACTCTATTTATGCTACCTGTAACATGTGTTCCATGTTACTAATGTACTTGTATGTGTATTTAACACAACTTACAAATTCTGCTTCTGTCTCACAAGCTACTTATCAATTTATCTAAACTTAACACTTCTTGTGAATTTTGCCTTATCTTGGAAGCTATTAGCTTAAGTATTATCTGTATTCATTTTATTTATCCAATTTGTTTTCCTATTTCCTATATCTAAATATGATAAAATTATACAGCAAACTCATATTTCAGGAGCCATTGACCTTAGAATTCTTTTTGGAATGGGAGTCCTAGAAAGTCAGTATTCTGAGTAGAAATGGCTCTGAGACTCTGCAAAGATAAAGCTCGCTTCACCAGGTGTAAAGTGTCTTCAAATGTAATGTAATTAGGTGATAATTCCATTTCTACTAACTTGTCTGGTTGGAGGCAAAGACATACGGAGGAAATTGGAAAGAGAGAAAAGAGTAAATACCTGGAAAAAGGGAAGATCCTTGAGTTATCTTTGCCTTAGTTCCTCTGCAGTTATAATCTAAAAATTGGTATAAGCTCTATATACACTCTAGGTGGCACTCTGAGGTTATAAAATGGTTCATTTGGTGAGTTGAGGCCACTGTGTTTTATTTTACTTTATTTTATTTTATTTTATTTTTTTGAGACAGGGTCTCACTCTGTCCTCAGGCTGGAGTATATGATGCAATCTCTGTTCACAGAAGCGTTGGCCTCCTGAGCTCAAGTACTCCTCCTCCCACCTCCGCCTCCTTAGTAGCTGGGATTGTAGGTGTGTGCCACCATGCCTGTCTGATTTTATTTTTTGTAGGGATAGGGTCTCACTATGTTGTGTAGTCTGGAACTCCTGCATTGTCCTCCCAGAGTGTTGGGATTACAGGCATGAGCCACCACTCCTGACCCCACCGTATTTTAAAGGCCAGAAGGAGCCTGAAAGAATTAAAACTAGTTTGCTCCTCTTTTACAAGAAATCAAGAAAAGATAGACAGTCAATATGGTTTCATAAGGAAAATTTTAGAGGAACGTGGAATCCCTATCCAGGAACTTCACATAGATTCAAAGAAAAGAAAGTTTGTAACCTAAAACTTGAAAGAGCAAGAGAAAACTTGCAGTCAGAACATTGCCAGGTGGAGATCAGGAGGGGGAGGGGCAAGGAAAGAAAAGAAAATGATGACTTTTTTTTTTTAATCCAAATCACAATGTATTTGAAAATATATATTAAAGAAAATTTATTTTGGCATTTGGCAAAGTGCTGAGAAAGACTTTATTTAAGACTACTGCAGTTAGGGAGAGAGACTGAGCTCAACTCTGAATACTCTGAACAGAGACAAATGGGGATTTACAGCCAAAAGGTAGAGTGGAGGGGTCTTGGATGATGGAAAATTACTAAGCACAGATATCAAAGGGAGGAAGATTCTTGCTAAACTTGCCTAATAGAATTATTGCTAATGGTAGATTAAGGATGGAGAAATTAAGGGTAGAGGATGAATAACCTGTGCAGATATCAAGTTTGGAGAGATTCTCAATCAACCGATAAAAGGATTCTTGTTAAAGGCAGTCCAAAGCCAAGGCCTACTTGAGAAGGCTAAAAGAAACTGTTTTTCTATGCTCTCACAATACTTCTGACACCATATGTGTGAGTTTTCCCCTCCAAGCAATTCTCCAACTCTGCAGACACAAACTGGGTGTTGACACTGCAACTCAGTCCTGACACTGACTACCTGTAATTAGCGCACATGCTGCATGTGAAGGGCTCAGTCCCACAAGACTGCCCTCCACTTCAGATGCCAATCATAAGTCCCAGGTTGTCACTCATATTTCTGACCAACTGCTATAAATCGAGCGTTCCTACAACCTCCTCCTGAGGTTTGGTAACTCACAAGACTCAGGGAAACGTTTACTTACTTTTATCTGTTTATTATAAAGCCTATAACAAAAGATATAGATGAAGAGATACACTCGGCAAGGTATGGGGAAGAATATAGAGGTTTCATGTCTTCTCTGGGGGCACCACACTCCCAATACCTCCGCGTGTTCAACTCAAAGCTCTATGAGTTCTGTTGTTTAGGGGTTTTATGGAGATTTCATTACACGAGCATGATTGGCCTTTGGTGACTCAGTCAATTATCGGCTCCTCTGTCTTCATCAGAGGTGGGCTGGGGTGCTGAAAGTTCCAAACCTTTAATCACCATGAATGGTTTCTTTGGCAACCAGACCTCATTCCGAAGCTATCTAAGGACTTTCAGCCAGCAGTCATCTCATTAACATTCACAAAGACAGTTATTATTCAGGAGATTCCAAGGGTCTTAAAAGCTCTTGTGTTTGAAACCAGGGAGTAAGACCAAATGTAACAAAAGATCCTCTTATCATCCCTGTCACTCAGGAAGTTACAAGGATTTTAGAAGCTCTGTGCCAGGAGTTGGGAGCAAAAACCAAGTATTTCTTTGTTCTATCACAAAGGCTCAGAGAACCCTGATCAAAGTTGGATCAAGAAGGGAGCCTGTCAGATAACACAGGTCTTGAATTTGGACCCAAATGAATATGATGTGAGTCAGAGACGGAGGAAACTAATCAACCAAGCATGGCTGGATTGTCCATGTTGACCCTGGGGACACCTAAGGGCTGAGTGGGGGGCAGAGTGGCTGTGACTGTGCAGAGGAGGCAGTGGCCACATGAAGGACAAGAGAACTTCTCCTTACTCGTCCTATGTCACAATGACAGTGTCTTCTGCAAATTCTGTATTCCTTAGAGCAATGGTCCTCACACTTTAGCATGTATTAGGATTAACTTGGAAGCGTTTTGAAAACAGACTGCTGGACCCACCCCAGGGTTTCTGGGTCAGTGAATCTGGGAGAGATCTGAAAACTGCATTTCTAAATTCTCAAGTGATGCTACTCCTGCTGGCCAGAGGACCATGCTTTGAGAACCAGTTTCCTAGAGATAGAAGTCAAGAAAGGGAAAAAGGATGACTGACTGAAGGATTGTCGATGTCCTTTTCTTGGGGCCTCTACCTGAGATTTCCCTCAATGAGTTGTTTGTGGAGGGTAGTAGATGATTTCCACAGCCTTACCCAGATGGGCTTTACTGTGCTGCTGCCTGTATCTCCAGTTGCTCTGAGTTTTGGCTGCTAATGGCTCACAGCTGCCCCTTCTCCAGAGGATTACTCTCAGTGGCCACCTTCTCGAGAGAATTTTCTTCAGCCGAAGGGAGCTACCTCATCTCGGAGTTTATGCCTCTAGAGCTCAAGGCTGGGCCCATAAAGCAAAGACTGACTCACATGGGCTACCAGAGGCTATGTCTTACCCTTGAAGATGGGACTGATTGTAGTGTGATTTTTTTCTGAAGCTAAACTCCAGCAGAAACTGCATCTTGATTCTCCCTTTCCCTGGCCCTTTCCTGCTTCATAGATTCCCTTTCTTCTGAGACCATTCTTTGAATAAGTTATATGTGCCTCGATTTTTGTCTCAGATTCTGTTTGCAGAGAACAGAAGCCCAGTCAAGAGGTGTTCATAAGACCACAGGAGCAAGATCGGATGTGCTCCGGGATACACTGTGTTCTACTTCTCATATTTTGAGAATGCACCTCCCAGAATTGACACAGGCACTCTCCAAGGCTAAGTGCCACCTGTGTCCACACAGTCCACAAAAAAGACATTATATCCACAGACTAACTGCCACGGGTGAGACCACAGTGGTTTCTGACCTCCTGCTGTGGGCTGCTTTGCAAAGCTGGGAATAGGGTGATTAGAGAGGGTCTGAGTCCTGGTTCTCTGGGACCTTAGAACCTTCCTGTCCTGCCTGAGAACTCTTTCCAAAAGTATTGTGATCAGTGGAGCCTTAATGATTCTAGATGCCTCGTAGGTTGTTTGTGGGGTAGTAGATTTATGGACTCAGTTAGCTCTAGTGTACCTGATTTGCATAATAAGTTGTGGAAACTTCTGGCTGGAAGAAAAAATTCCACAGCAATAACAGTGCCTGTGATGGTAATGATGATAATCACCCCATGGTAAACTTTTAACTACTGTAACAGACTGGAGCTCCTGAGACACTCCTGGGAAATCCACCCCTTCCAGAAGATTCTAAGTGTGACTTTCCTTGGGGACAAAGCTCTGCTATAGGGATTGGTTGAGGAGAGAAGTGGAAAATTTTATGTCTTGATCTTTTCTTTATCAAGTCTTTTACATTATTATTATTGCCACCACCATCATCATCATCATCATTTGTGACAGTCGGATCTGGACTGCTAGCCCCAAACCTGCCCCTCACCTATGCCCACCTCCCACTGCAAAGAAATTTCTGTTTCTCATTTCTGTTTCCTTGGCTCTCTCCAGAACAATGTTTATTTTCTCTTTGGGGACACCCACTGGAAGGCATTAGAAGTATAGAACCCGGATTTTCGGAGCAGTGGCGGGATGAAGACCTTTCCCAGATACTCAGGCACAGTGCGTTCAGGCTGAAGGCTGCGGTCCTCTTTCTTCATTACTATAGGAATGTTGGTCACCGGGTCAACTGCAGGTTCCTGAGTTAGGCTGAACCAGTAACTGGAGAGAATTTTATACATTGTCTCAGCTCATCCTCCTTCACCTACTTCCTGGAACTTGGTTATCCAGATCTGACCAGGTCTGGAACCTTTCTGAAGACTGAAAGTGCCCAGGTCCTTAACCTCTTCAGAGATTTAAAAGAAGCTGAAAAAATGAAACATTTTTTAACATCATGGTAGCTGGTTCTGTAATCTCCTCACTGCCCTCACAACCACCTTGTGTTTAGTAAAAGATTTAATGAAATCTCAAATCCTATGGTTTACAGCCAAGGAAAGCCAGATATTTTTTAAAATTCATTTTTTCTTACTAGATGTTAAGTTTAAGAAGCAGCACATCCAAATGTTTTGAAAATATTTCCCATTTTTTTCATTGAATAAGTGGTGGATATTAAATATCCACCACTTATGAATTTTAAGGTGTTAAGAATCATTTTCCTAATCGTTTTTGGTTTAGTCAATTTTCGTGTTTCTGAATAAAGAAAGTCATGGATCACATTTCTTTTTTTCTTTTTCTTTTTTTTTTTTTTTGAGATGGAGTTTCACTCTCGTTGTCCAGGCTGGAGAGCAATGGTGTGATCTCAGCTCACTGCAACCTCCGCCTCCCAGGTACAAGCAGTTCTCCTGTCTCAGCCTCCCAAGTAGCCTGGATAACAGGCATGCACCTCCACACCCGGCTAATTTTTTTTTGAATTTAGTAGAGATGGGGTTTCACCATATTAGGCTGGTCGCAATTCCTGACCTCAGATGATCCAGCCGCCTCGGCCTACCAAAGTTCTGGGATTACAGGTGTCCGCCACCACACCCGGCCCATATTTTTACTTAGATACATAGCAGGATTATGTTCCCCATAATATTTGAAATTACTCACTGATATTTAAATTTCCTGCATTTTAAATGCAAAAGATATTTTTAAGTGCTAGTACCTACGTTCCAAGTAATTTGTGAAAAGGAAAAGAAAAACAGCGATTTCATTTTATTTCCTCATCTAATTTATTTCCTTAATATCTGGTTTTCTGAAGTCTGCTTCCATGTTAAAAAACCGTATTTTAATTATAAAACAGCACAGGGCAGATAGGGCTTCCTAGCGGGTCCTTTGCCCCTCTGATGAGGAGTGCGTTTTGTTCCATTTTGTTTTGTTATGCTTTTTTACTTTTATGTGCCTTCAGATCCTAACAGGAAGCATGAATTAATTTTATAAGTAGAAATGTACGCATATTTGTTGTGGAGAGAGAGGTTCTTTGAGAATCAAGGCCTCCTTTCATGTAGGAGCCGGGTCAAGGGACCTGAGCAGGAAGGTGCAGAGGGTCCTGGCACGAAGCCATCTGTGCTTATGGTCACAGCAGCTCTGAGCAAACATTTCCACTCAGTGCCTTTATATGTGCCAAGGAAAGTTCTAGAGCGTTTTTGAGAAAACCAGAATACTGAAGAATGAGGCAAGGGAATCAAGAAAGCAGGAACAAAGTGACAGAGAAAGGAAGAGTATGGCTGGACATAGTATGGGATGGGGAAGACACCACACAGAACCAGGCTGCTGTAGATTTTTAATTCAAGACAGTGATCCGAATAAGTTTAAAGTGACGGAGCCTCAACGTGAGGAGAAAGACCATCATTCAGAATACAGGGACATCCTGCCCAGGTGCCACGACCTGAATGCACTGAGGGACAGGCACCAAGGAAGGCTCCAGCTGGGTCCGACCCGGAGGGGTTTTAGGATCCACCGTCATGGAGATGCCCTTGCCTTCATGTGAGGTGGGGTTCCTGCTCCCACTCTGCCTTCAGAGGTCCTGCATGAGAACTACTGGGTGGCAGGGGAATAAAGGAGAATTAAGCAGAGAAGCGTTTAACAATGCATGCCTATCTTACAGGAGAGAGGCTGTGAAGGAGGCCTAGAGTCTTGCTGCTAGCTCCTGCTTTCTTTAAACTTTCAGGAAGGGAAAGGATAGATGTCACAACTTCTGGGGATTGCTTTTTTACGGACACAGGGTAGTCTGAACCATCTACCCTAAAATGTGCTTTTCCTTTGGAATAGATATTTCAGGATCAAAGAGTTGGGGAGGTAGGTTTTCTTCTCCTTAATCTTCAGACACACACACACACACACACACACACACACAGACACACACACACTATACATACAAACAACTATGCATATACCAACAAATACAATTCTGCATATCCATACACACACACACACACACACACACACAGAGCTACACACACATGCTGAGCAGCTGCTTGGGTAGTATGGGATGGTTTGGTCATCAGGAGGCTGGGTAGGCAGGAGTGTGGAGCAAAGATGGAGGAAGAAGGATGCTTCGTTAGACATTCCTGCAGGCGGGAGGCAGGGTAGTTACTTCTGTTAGTCGCTAGCGTTTCCTAGCGGGGTTAGGCTTTAAGGTACGCCAGGATGTCTGACTTGACTGTGCTGACTGGAATACGGTGGAACCAGCGCATGACAGGGACTCCATGGGGCCCCACCAGAAATTTTTCAAAGTTCCAGCGGATGTCATGGACCTTCATGGGCTCCCAGAAGAGTTGGTTTGATGAGCCCAAAAGATCAGAGGTCGGAGGGCAGGCGTTCTGAAGCACAGATATAAAAAGTAGAAGGATACATTTGTTTCTACTTCCATGTGGTAGTTTTATCTCCAGACTAGAGAGTTTACTCATCGTTCTGTATATTAGCATATTAACTACTTTGCATGTTTCCAATCAACTACAGACACTGCAATGTATCAATACCAGCGTATCAATACCAATACACTAACTGCCAGACAACCAAGCATTAGAGAGTATAATAGTAAACAGAAAGCATCCATTTCTCCTTTCCCTGTCTTTCCTCTATTTCAGTGATTTTATCACAGTGATTCAGTAGAAGACTGTTTTCTGTTTCCTTGGGCAAGTCATATCATTTCTACAGTTTGTTTCTTTTGCAGAAAAAAAAAAAAAGGTTGATTTAGAGTAGTGGCTCCAGAGTTTGGGGCTTTATAGACTTCGTAGGCCAGTAAAAGTTCAATAACTGTTTCGTTAGAGATTAATGTAGAATCACTAATATTCATTTTGCCAACAAGAAAAATTAAAAGTCTACTATAACCATAAATTTAAAAATTAAAGGACTTTAAAATACTATGTTGAACCACATAAAATTGATTATAGCCCATTTTTGAGCAAGTAAAGGGCAATTTATATGAGTAAATATAATAGTAATTTAATCTCAGAATAAATGCTACTCTTATAGTCAATAAGTTGAGCTTTATGAAACATTCTGCATTGTCTTTTTTTCCTTGTTTGCTGTGGATGAGTGAAAACTCCAGCAGAACCAGCCTGTTCTGCAGACCAGCATTTGGGGATGAATAGACAAAGAGATCCTCAGGGGTCCTTCTATCCCTGTGACTGTAAAGGCATTCACCACATGCTATTCTGTATCATCCACGTCTGTCTCCTGATTAAATATGGGTTCCTTCAGGGAAGAGATTACGCCCTATTAATGTTCGATCACTCACTATACAGTACATACTGGGGATTTGATAAATGATTGTTGAATGAATGAATCATTGTCATTCAGTACAGGAGGTTAGTCCACGTCAGAGCTATTGTCCATTGTGGGTTTCCTCTACTTAAAGCTAAAGCCTCACAGCAGATATTGCCGTGAGCCTAGCCTTGAACTTATCTGAGCATCCCTTTTCCAAGGAGTCCAACCCCAACCCTAGACATGAGCCCCACTGCTTTCAGGGCATCTCTATCTAACCAGTCCATGCCAGGTTTATACTCACTCACCTTCAGGAAAGTAAAGACCTGCTGTTCTTTTTCTCCATTCACATCCCCTTTCTCAAAGAGCTGGAAATTGGGTACAAAGCCGCTACCTGGACGCACGTACCTGCAGTGAATCAAAGGGTTCTCAGCAAGTTCCAAATTAAGACATGCGTGGAAAGTAATGGCCACCACCCATTCACCATGACAGGAAAGTAAAGATAAAGAGGAAGAGGCTACGGATAGGGAAGATAAGAAAAGATAGTCTGTGGGAAGCAGAACTTCATGCAACAGGCTTTATGGAGCTAATAGAGAATTCTAAGAAAATTGGAAGACAATATTTCAAGCTTATATTTCCTGACTCATTTCCATTTCTTATACTCCCTTCCTTCCCCTATGCTTCTTTTCCAGTCAATCTTCCTTAGCCTCACCATCAAAGAATTCAAAAGTAAAGAGAATATTTGAGCACCACGGATAGGACAGATTGAATTCAAAACATCATAATGATATGCTTCAGCCCATTTATCTACGGCCCATCCCAGAAGTTTCCAGTAGAGGCAGGCATCTAGGTGGAATGAGGAACAGAAATCCTGACAGGGTCTCTCCAGGATCCCATGCAGGCACTCACTTGAGACCAAGAAGTATCTCTGAGTTTGCTCCTGGTTCTTGTTTTCCAAACTGGTTGCAGGGAAAGCCCAACACAATGACTCCAAGGCTCTTCAGCTCCTCCTGGAGCGCATTCAGTTCTGTAAGTGGAGCATGAACAGCCTGGGTGGCCTGCTCAGGAGTCCTGCCTCGGGCAGTGAAAGATTACTGGATGTGCCCATCTGTGACATGAATAAACCGAGGACTATGCAGGGAAAGATTCGCAATTACAGAGATCAAAGGAGTAGAGAGGGAAAAAAAAGACTAGAGCACATGTTTCCAGAAATGCATCTAAATGGTTGCTATTTTTCTTGTAAAGTAGTTCCCATGCCTGGCTACCCTTTACCATCCAATGAGAACTCTTATTTTCTTCTCACACACACACATACACAAACACACACACACACACACACACACACACACAGACTAGCCTTGTGTGGGAGTCTTGTTTGATTCTAAAGAGAAGCCAATTGTGATTGCACCTGTCTTCCCTAGTTGGTGAATTGATTGATCAAGAAAAATTTTTTTTAAATAATTTATTTATTTTACTTTAGTTGCACACTATATCTGGCATTTCTCCCCATGTTATCCCTCCCCGCCCTCCCCTCCCTCCCCATTCCCCATTGTCTCTCCCCCATCCCCCACAACTGTCCCCTGTGTGTGATGCTCCTCTCCCTGAGTCCACATGTTCTCATTGTTCAACACCCACCTATGAGTGAGAACATATGGTGCTTGGCTTTCTGTTCTTGGGTCAGTTTGCTGAGAATGATGGTTTCCAGATTCATCCAAGTCCCTAGAAAGGACACGAACTCATCGTTTTTTTTTTTATGGCTGCGTAGTATTCCATGGTGTATATGTACCACATTTTCTTTGTCCAGTCTATCATTCATGGGCA
>PVKV010013716.1:0-60302 GCA_004027835.1 Alouatta palliata
TCAGTAATGGCGGACGCCCCTCCCCCACAGAGCTGGACCGTCCCGGGTTCAGCTGTGCTTGCTGTGAAACTCTCAATCCAGAGCGTTTCTGATGGCTGTTTTTTTGTGGGGGTGGGACCAGCCGAGCCTGATCACCTGGCTCTCTGCCTCAGAGCGTTTTTTTTTTTTTTAAGTTGAATGGTCACTGTCTCCCAGGTGTTCCAGCCGCCTGTTGACAAGGCGCGGGGATTTGTATGATTTCCCCTGCGGTGACCCACTGCGCCAGATGAAACCGCGGGCGCTGGCGTTTTTTTGCCTGGGAAATCTCCTGGCCTGGCTGTCTGTTTCAGTCCCCTTTTTTAATCAAATGAATGGGCGGCAATGCCTTCCCGGAGCTCCAATTGCCTGCTAAAACGGCACCCGGACCCACGTCTTTTGTATGGGGAACCGCTGCGCCGGGGCGCCGCTCCAAACAGCGGCGGCGAAAACGGCCGCGCAGGCGAAAACAGTGGAGCCGGCGAAAACAGCGGAGCCGGTGTAAACAGCCGCGCCGGCCAAACCAGCCGCGCCGGCCAAACCAGGTGCGCTGGCGACCCGTGGGGCTCCTCCCCCTGGGAATCTCCTGGTCTGTGGGCAATAAAAATCCGTCTGGGAATGTGGTGTCCACTCACCCTCCACGCTTTCACTGGGCGCTGCAATCCTCAGCTGCTCCTAATCGGCCATCTTCAAATTAACTGTCACATTTTCTTTATCCAGTCTATCATTGATGGGCATTTGGGTTGGTTTCAAGTCTTTGTTATTGTAAACAGTGCCACAATAAACATACGTGTGTATGTGTCTTTATAATAGATGATTTATAATCCTTTGGATATATACCCAGTAATGGGATTGCTGGGTCAAATGGAATTTCTATATCTGGATCCTTGAGGAATCGCCACACTGTCTTCCACAATGGTTGAACTAATTTACACTCCCACCAACAGTGTAAAAGTGTTCCTGTTTCTCCACAGCCTCTCCAGCATCTGTTGTCTCCAGATTTTTTAATGATCGCCATTCTAACTGGCGTGAGGTGGCATCTCAATGTAGTTTTGATTTGCGTTTCTCTAATGACCAGTGATGATGAGCATTTTTTCATATGGTTGTTGTCTGCATAAATGTCTTCTTTTGAAAAGTGTCTGTTCATATCCTTCACCCACTGTTTGATGGGGTTATTTATTTTTTCCTTGTACATTTGTTTAAGTTCTTTGTAGATTCTGGATATTAGCCCTTTGTCAGATGGGTAGATTGCAAAATTTTTTTCCCATTCTGTTGGTTGCTCTAATGATTGTTTCTCTATGCAGAAGCTCTTAATTAGACCCCATTTGTTTATTTTGGCTTTTGTTGCCAGTGCTTTTGATGTTTTAGTCGTGAAGTCTTCGCCCATGTCTATGGCCTGAACGGTATTGCAGGGTTACTTGACAACATTATTAGGGTTCATTGTGACTTCCTCGTTACCTCTTCAGTTCTGTTCCCTGGTAGCCAAAGGGTAGACTAGTGGTACTTGGTCTCCGGCTGGCTTTACAATCTTAAAAATTATTGAAAGCTTTGAGAACTTTTGTTTATGTGAGTTATAGCTATCAATATTTACCATATTAGAAATTAAAACTGGGAAATTAATAAAAACTTTACCCATTTCAAATAATAAACCTATTACATGTTAACATAATTTTTAAATAAAAATAACTAAATTTCCTCAAAGTCAGAGTGGCATTGTTTTTCATTTTTGCAAATATCTTTAATATTTGACTTACAAAATGAAAGCTGGATTCTAATTTTATTCTGCATTCAATTTGTTACCATTTTAAAAGTTAAGGTATCCAAACTAAAGCTGGCTTAACATAGATACACAGTTGGAAAAGGAATTGTAATTTTATAGCCTTTTCTGATCATTGTGAGTAGTCTTTTGAAATACTACATCAAAATTTAACAAGTGGCAGTTTCTTAAAGGTTGATTGCAATGTGGAGTCTAAAACCATATCATGAACTTTTCATACTCTATTACATTTAAACCCATTGGTCCATCTTCCATGCTGAGTAATCTCTTCCCATGCATGATTTTGTGACGTGATGCAGTGGTCATTTGAAAAATATTGGTTTACTTAGCTACTCAGATCCTCCAAATGTGGACATATTTCATTATTTAATGTCTAAAAGAAATCACACTATGAATCTCATTAGAAATCTAAGCATTGGAAGGCAGTCAAGTTCACTGTGGTGGACACAAGGTTTCCAAAATTCTTATTTTAATTCGAAAAGTTGAGTTTTATCTTTTGTAACAAATACTGTAAGTGGTATTCCTGGCCGAGCATGGAGGCTCATGCCTATAATCCCAGCACTTTGGGAGACTGAAGCAAGTAGTCCAGGGGTTTGAGACAAGACTGGGCAACATGAAGAAACCCCCATTTCTGGAAAAAAAGAAAGAGAGAGAGAAAAAAAATGAGCCAGGTGTGGTGGAACATACCTGTAGTCCCAGCTACTTGGGAGGCTGAGGTTGGAGGATTGTTTGAGCCCAGGAAACAGAGGTTGCAGTGAGTTGAGATCACACCACTGTACTCCAGCCTGGGTGACAGAGTGAGACCCTGTGTCAAAAAAAAAAAAAAAAAAAGATTTTCCTAAAAGTTAAAAGTTTACTTTGTTTATTTTGAGAAAATGTCTGCCAAATACCCAAGACTGAATAACCACTGTTTGCTATTCATTCTTTCATGTGAAAGTGGTGATAGTGGTAAGCAGACTAATGACTATGGTTTTGTTTTGTTTTTGAGATGGAGTTTTGCTCTTGTTACCCAGGCTGGAGTGCAATGGCGCGATCTCGGCTCACTGCAACCTCCGCCTCCTGGGTTCAAGCAATTCTCCTGCCTCAGCCTCCCGAGTAGCTGGGACTACAGGCTGCGCCACCATGCCCAGCTAATTTTTGTATTTTTAGTAGAGACGGGGTTTCACCATGTTGACCAGGATGGTCTTGATCTCTCGACCTCGTGATCCACCCGCCTCGGCCTCCCAAAGTGCTGGGATTACAGGCGTGAGCCATCGTGCCCGGCTAATGACTGTGTTTTAATCTAGAACCTGTTGATATGTTACCTTACATGGCAAAAGGGGTATTGCAGATGTAAGTTGGTTAAAGCTCTTAGTTAAGAAGATTATCCTGAATTACCTGGTTTAGCCTACTGTAGTCACCGGCATCCTTATGAGTAAAAGAGAGTGGCAGGAGATCCGAAGATGCTATGATTCTGGCTTTGAAGATAAGGGTCCATGAACCAAGGAATGCAGGTGGCCTTTAGAAGATGAAAAATGCAGGAAAATTGATCCCCCCCACCCCACCCCGCCACGAGTCTCTAGAAGGAACACAGCTCTGCTGACACCTTGATTTTAGCCTGGTGAGACCCATGTTGGATTTCTTACCTCCAGAAGTGTAAGATAATAAATTTGTCTTGTTTTAAGCCACCAAGTTGGTGGGAGTTTGTTACAGTAGCAATAGAAAATGAATATAGTATTCCATGAAACAAACCAATTACTTCAACTCACAACTCAATCACACAGGTGCTTCTCCTCGAGTCAACGTAGTGTTTTAGTAAGCAGCACAAGTGCTTCGTGTTCTTCCCATCCATTTTCTCACAGAATATTAAAATATAAGCCAAGTGATGAGATTCCACACGTTTAATAGTTTGGTATCAAGATGATAATGATCTTGTAGAATGAGTTAGGGAGGGCTACCTCCTCCTCAATTTTGGGGGACAGTTTCAGTAAGATTGGTACCAGCTCTTCTTTGTACAACTTGTAGAATTCAGCTATGAATCTGCCTTGACCAGGGCTTCTTGGGTTGGTAACTTTTAAATTACTGATTGAATTTTATACTTGTTATTGGTCTGGTCAAGGATTCAATATCTTCCTGATTCAGTCTGGGGAGGTTGTGTGCTTCCAGGAATTTTCATTTCCTTGAGGTTTTCTAGTTTGTGTTCCTAGAGGCGCTCATAGCAGTCTCTGAGGATCTTTTGTATTTCTGTGGGATCAGTTTTTATGTCCTCTCTGTCATTTCTGATTGTGCTTACTTGTCTCTTATTTTTTCTGTTCATTGTTAATCTAGCCAGGGATCGATCTTGTTTAGCCCACTGAGTATCTACCCAAAGAAAAAGAAACCGTTGTACCAAAAAGACACCTGCACCTGCATGTTTGCTACAGCACTGTTCACAATAGCGAAGTGGTGGAATCAGCCTAGGTGCCCGTCAGTGGTGGATTAGATACAGAAAAGGTGGTACAGGCTGGGCACAGTGGCTCAGGCCTGTAATCCCAGCACTTTGGGAGGCCAAGACAGGCAGATCACCTGAAGTCAGGAGTTCAACACCAGCCTGGCCAACATGGCAAAACCCCATCTCTACTAACAAATAAAAAATTAGCTGGATGTGATTGCAGGTGCCTGTAATTCCAGCTATTCTGGAGGCTGAGGCACGAGAATTGCTTGAACCCGGGAGGTGGAGGTTGCGGTGAGCTGAGATTGTGTCACTGTGCTTCCAGCCTGGGTGACAGAACAAGACTCTGTCTCAAAAAAAATAAAGAAAATGTGGAAAGTATGCACCATGTAATACTCTGCAGCCATAGAAAATAATAAAATAATTCTTTCACGTTTGTGTCCTTTGCAGCAATGTGGATGCAGCTGGAGGCCACTATCCTAACTGAATGAGCACAGAAACAGAAAATCAACTACTGCATGTTCTCATTTGTAAATGGGAGCTAAGCACTGGGTACACACAGACATAAAGATGGAACCAGTAGACACTGGGATCTCCAAAAGTGAGGAGGAGGGTAAGGATGCAAGGGTTGAAAAATTACCTGTTGGATGCTATGTTCACTATTTGGGTGATGAGTTCGATAGAATTCCATACTCCAGCCTTATACAATGTGTCCAGCAACCGATCTGCACATGGAGCACCTTAATCTAAATAATAAAAATCATGACAGTGATAATTTTTACTGATTCACCAAGAACATTCTTATGTGAACCATTTTTTGGTTCTTACTGAGAGTGTGTGTAGGTGACAAATGCGATAAAACTTGTAAGTTTGTATTACTGCCTTCGTTCATGTTAAGGCAGCAGTGCACCATCCACACAAATATCAAGATATTTGATTTGATCGAGGACAACGTCTTAGGATTCTTATGGAACTAGTTTTGACCTTGTGAACTCCCGTGGGGATGGGGCCATTAGGAGGTAATTAAAATTAAATGAGGCCGGGCATGGTGGCTCACGCCTGTAATCCCAGCACTTTGGGAGGCTGAGGCGGGCGGATCACGAGGTCAAGAGATCGAGGCCATGCTGGTCAACACGATGAAACCCCGTCTCTACTAAAAATACAAAAAAATTAGCTGGGCGTGGTGGCACATGCCTGTAGTCCCAGCTACTCGGGAGGCTGAGGCAGGAGAATTGCTTGAACCTGGGAGGCAGAGGTTGCAGTGGGCTGCAATCGTGTCACTGCACTCCAGCCAGGGTGACGAAGCGAGACTCCATCTCAAAACAAACAAAACAAAACAAAACCAAAAACTCAAAACCAGAAATAAGGAGAAGAGTAGGGTCCTGTTTTGGGGCAGGTGAAAAGAGGGCAGGAGAAGGTCAGAGGCCTGGTCCTGAGGCCTAACGCACCGAACGTTATAACAAAACACTGTAACAAGGCCAGTAACCATGGGTGAATGCCAATATATATCATGACACCACGGATCATTCCCTGTTTTTCAATCATGAATCCCTTACAGCAAAACAATGATACACAATCATTAATAAGTGGTCCAGTCCACTTATTCTTGTGTGAATGTCTCACAGGCTGAGGCCACTCAGGTTTTCAGGCTTCCTTTTATTCTTGCCAAGTTCCAAAAGGAAGTGTGGTCTTGGAAAATACATAGCTTCTCCCTTTCAGGCATCTGGAAGAACTGAACAACGAGGCAGTGTCATCTCTTGCTCTGAGACTCTTTGGAGTTGTTAATGTAATATTGGATTTCCCTCCATTTATAATTGTTTATTCATTTCTTTACCCACGGCTATTATGCCTCCTGTTTTCCATTTGCAATTTATTTTGACTCAAACTTAGACACTTGTGGAAAGGACATTAGGTTTGGCCACTGTGCTGGTCTAGATTGCTCGCAGTAATACTAGTCTGGACCGGAGGCGGTGGCTCAGGTCTGTAATCCCAGTACTTTGGGAGGCCGAGGCGGGCGGATCACGAGGTCAAGAGATCGAGGCCATCCTGGCCCACATGGTGAAACCCCTCTCTACTAAAAGTGCAAAAAATTAGCCGGGCGTGGTGGTGCGTGCCTGTAGTCTCAGCTACTCGGGAGGCTGAGGCAGGAGAATTGCTTCAAAACGGAAGTTGCAGTGAGCCGGGATTGCGCCACTGCACTCCAGCCAGGCGATAGAGCGAGACTCTGTCTCAAAAAAAAAAAAAAAAAAAAAATTAGTCTAGCAAGTGCCTCTCCCTTAGTTCATCCCCATTCATAGCAAGTAGGGTTACATAGGTTCCAAACCAATGCACCGTTTTTACCACCAGGCAATAGAGCTGTATTTATTCTTAACCCCAATTTTGCCAGATGGGGTGAAGGCACCATCTGCCCCCTTAGGAATTTGACACAGTTTAAAAACACAGTGAATGTTTCTTGCTTAGGAATCATCTCTGCTCCCAGCACTTGTCGTTGTGGCCCTCTGTGTATGACCACTGCATCAGGTAGGAGAGAGAAAACATTATTTTTCGAGATGATATGGAAAAAAAAAAGAAAAAATTAGAGTCCATATACCAGTGTACTCCTCCCTTGGCAAGAATTGCATAGTTTCCAGCTTGTTTCCACCCCCTTTCCCAGGTCAACCAGAAAAACTGAAAAAAATCTAGCAGGGTCACTCCAGTCCCAGTCATGCTGCGTGTGGGCGCACACTCGTGAAGGCATGCAGGCCAGCCCTTCCTGCTTTCCACTCCTCCTGTTTTTCAATTGCCTCTTCTAGTTCTCCATCGAACTATTACTCTAAGGAGAGATCTCTCTGCCCATTGTTGGACATCATGGGCTGTACAGTGTGTTCCTTGGTCTGAGGAAATGATGGTTAGCCATCCAAATCAATGCACCATCTTCTGTTCTGGTTTTTTATGAGCATTTTCATCTTCTACTGGGTAAGCAAAGGCCACTCCCAAGTCCGTGTCTAATCCTGTCAAGATCCATTTGGAGCCCCCAGAGAAAACTGGCATCAGTCTCAGTTGCCAGCTGTGTTCAGGGCCTTCCTACCAGTGAATATGCCCCCTAGCTATTGGTAGTCTCTGTCTCTTTTACAGAGAAACAGAACAGTGTTTACTGAAAGGCCTGAGAGAGTGCAAAAGGAACACGTCTTTTTTTTTTTTTTTTTTTTTTTGAGGTAGGGTCTTATGGTCTTACTCTAATTGCCCAGGCTGGAGTGCAGTGGCCTGATTTTAGCTCACTGCAGCCTTGACCTCCTGGGCTCAAGTGATCTTCCCACCTCAGCCTCTCAAGCAGTTGGTGTACAGCACATGCCACCACGCTCAGCTAAGTTTTGTATTTTTTTTAGTAGAAGCAGGGTTTTGCCATGTTGCCCAGGCTGTTCTCAAACTCCTGAGTTGAAGTGATCCTTCTTCCTGGGCCTCCCAAAGTGCTGGGGCCTCCCAATGGCGTGAGCCACTGTGGCCAGCCAATGTTTTGATTCAGCTAATCTCCACACAGCTGCGGTAACCCCAAACCCACTCATTTCATGGACCAAGGTGGCCCATGGGAGCACTTGGGGATCTCTGCTTGTTGATTCCAGTCACCTTCCTAACTTGGAAGGGAGTTCTTCTGATGGGTGTTGACTCGTTCTGCTTTAATGCCCCCACAAATTTCCATAGGGCCATACCTCGTATGGGCATGTCTTTAATCATCCAGGTTTCCTTCTGCCTGAGTGTATAGTCGGGTCCTTGGTCACTGCCTGTGAGTCAGTTAAAACCTAAACACAGTGATTTTCATCACTGTTCTGTCCTTCTGTTACTGTTAGAAAAGCAGCATGTGATTCCATCCACTGAACTGATCTGGTTTTTTTCCTTTTTTTTTAATATATATTTTATTGCATTTAGGTTTTGGGGTACATGTGAAGAACATGCAGGATTGTTGCATAGGTAGATATATGGCAGTGTGATTTGCTGCCTTCCTCCCCATCACCCATGTGATCCCTCCCCAACTCCTCACCCCCCCGCTGTCCCTCCCCTAATTCCCCCACAGACCCCAGTGTGTGATGCTCCCCTCCCTGTGTCCATGTGTTCTCATTGTTCAACACCCGCCTATGAGTGAGAATATGCGGTGTTTGATTTTCTGTTCTTGTGTCAGTTTGCTGAGAATGATGGTTTCCGGGTTCATCCATGTCCCTACAAAGGACGCGAACTCATCGTTTTTGATGGCTGCATAATATTCCATGGTGTATATGTGCCACATTTTCCCTGTCCAGTCTATCATCTATGGGCATTTGGGTTGGTTCCAGGTCTTTGCTATTGTAAACAGTGCCACAATGAACATACGTGTGCATGTGTCCTTATAATAGAACGATTTATAATCCTTTGGATATATACTCAGTAATGGGATTGCTGGGTCAAATGGAATTTCTATTTCTAGGTCCTTGAGGAATCGCCACACTGTCTTCCACAATGGTTGAACTAATTTACACTCCCACCAACAGTGTAAAAGTGTTCCTATTTCTCCACATCTGAGCTGATCTGTTTTTACCTTTTTTCTTACAAAAAAATTTTTATGATTAAAACTTTTTTTTTAAAGATGAAGTCTTGCTGTCACCCACGCTGGAGTGCAATGGCATGGTCTCAGCTCACTGCAACCTCAGCTTCCCAGGTTCAAGCAATTCTCCTGTCTCAGCCTCCCAGGTAGCTGGGACTACAGATGTGTGCCACCACACCTGGCTAATTTTTGTGTTTTTAGTAGAGACAGGATTTCACTATGTTGGCCAGGCTGGTCTCAAGCTCCTGACCTCGTGATCCACTCGCCTTGACCTCTCAAAGTGCTGGGATTACAGGCATTAGCCACCGTGCCTGGCCAAAAATTTTCTTTTTATTTTTTTGTAGCGATGAAGACTTGCTATGTTGCCTAGGCTGATCTCAAACCCGAGGGCTTAAGTGATCCTTCTGCCTTGGTCTCCCAAAGTGCTAGGATTACAGGCATGAGCCATCATGCCTGGCTAATTTTTTAACAATTTATAATTTTTGTGGGTACTTAGTAGGTGTATATGTTTATGGCATACATGAGATGTTTTGATACAGGGATGTGATGCATAATATCCATCCCTTCAAGTATTTATCCTTTGTATTACAAACAATCTAATCATTATTAGGCTCTCAAGTCCAAGGCCTTATTATGCTATCAAGTACTAGGCCCTGTTATGCTATCCAGTTCTAGGGCCTTGTTCATTCATTCTAACTATTTTTTCCTACCCAAAACTATCCCCTCCTCTCCTAACCCCTCTGCTTCCCTTCCCAGCCTCTGGTAGTCATTCTTCTACTCTCTATCTCCATGGGTTTCATTGTTTTGATTTTTAGATCCCATAAATAAGTGAGAACATGTGATGTTTGTCTTTCTGTGCCTGGCTTATTTCACTTAACATAATGATCTCCAGTTCTATCCGTGATATTGCAAATGACAGAATCTCATTTTTACATTCTTTGATCAAAGTAGCAGTCTTCCAAACAGGATGTTGTGCATTCACTTGGAACTGCTGTCTGTAAACCAGGCAGCTCCTTGTTGGTCAGTTGAGAGATGTTCACAGAGTGCTGTCCAAGTGTTGATAGATTCCAGCAGCACCTTACACAGTTCCAGCGTCAGTCCTAGGGGTAAAGAGGCTCCCTGCTGTGAGTTTCTCCTTCTTGCATTTCTCCACTTGGTTATTGCGTTCAATAACCGAAGATTTGAATACTTGGCTTTTTTCTTATTTGCATTTCCTTATCCATCCAGTGAACAGCAAAATCCTGTTTAAATCATTTTCATTGTCTTATGGAATACTTCTGGGCACTGCTGTTCCCCTTAGAGAATTTCTCTGACATTTCAACATCAATGACATAGCACTGATATTTCAGGTGTCAAACTCATTTTATGTCTTTCAGCCATGGGGTAGTTTCAGTTACCACTCCATTAGCAAGGTAGTAAAGGCCCCTTAAGTGGAAATGCTCTAGTCCAAGGTCTCAGTAGTTGCTGGTGGAAGGCAATCATAGCCTTTGCTGTATGTCCTAGAAAATACTCCATAAAGGGCTATCAAAAGGAGAATTGATCCGTAATACCACTACAGCTTCTGCTCTGCACTGTGTAGGCTTGGGAAATCTTACTGGTTCCCATTTAGCATGTCCAATTAAAATTGCTTGAAGCGCAAATTTATGTGCTTTCTCTTTTATGGTACTAAGTAGGGAAAACATGTCCCAATCAAACCCAGTGTTTATTCCCATGATATAATCAGGTAAAAGAGATGCAACCATTTCACATGAAGTGTGTTCAAATACCCCAACTTGTAAAATTCTATCAACTTTTACGCTTTTATGTTCTAGTTCAGAAACTTCTCTCTTCACCCCCAGACCATTTTACTCTCTCTTGTGTAAAAAAGAGGCTTTGGGTCCCCAGCCAGGAGTCTGACTAAGGGACTCTGGCGTCTCGTCAATACCTTGATTAACCAGTCTAATCATTGTTCCAGGCAATTCCAGGTGGTTTTTTTTTTTTTTTGAATAATCTTTAACTTTGGGCTTTAAAAATACCTCCAACTGTGAGAAATGTGGCAAATGGTTTGGGGTCTTTAAATAGTGAGGAACCAGCAGAGGCTCCCTTCGGTCCATTCAGTTTTTGATAATATTATATTAGACTTTTGTTTTAACCCCATCAATTTGTATTTTATTAATTCCGTTTTAAAGAACCAGCTGAAGATTTTTATCCTGTTGGGACAAGTCCCATGACTCTCTTCTTTCTTTTTCCTCTTGGTTTCACCCCATCAGTAGTATATTTTTCCGTTTTCATTTTTTATTTTTATTTTTTATTTTTTTGAGACTGGGTCTTTCTCTGTTATCCAGGGTGGAATGCCTGGTGCAATCATGACTCACTGTAGCCTCCATCTCCCAGGCTCCAGTCATCCTTCCCCTGCCTCAGCCTCCTGGAGGAGCTGGGACTACAGGCATGTGCCACCACACCTGGTTAATTTTTGGATATTTTGTCGAGACAAGCTCTCACTATGTTACTCAGGCTTGTCATAAACTCCTGAGCTCAAGTGGTCCTCCTAGACCTCCCAGTGCGCTGGGGTTACATGTGTGTGCCACTGTGCCCAGTCTTTTTTTTGGGCGGGGACAGAGTCTCACTCTGTTGCCCAGGCTCAGAGTTTAGTGGTGCAATCACGACTTACTGCCATCTTGACCTCCTGGGCCCAAGTGATCCTTTCCTCTCAGTCTCCCAAGAAGCTGGCACTACAGGCATATGTCATCATGCACAGTTAATTTTAAAATTTAATTTAATTAAAACTTTTTTTTTTTTTAAAGAAGAGGTCTCACTAGGTTTCAGAGGCTGGCCTCAAACTCCTGGGCTCAAGCAATCTCCCCACTTCAGCCTCCCAAAGCCCAAAGTGCTGGGATTACAGGCATGAGCCACCATGTCTGGCCTCACCTTTGTTTTTAATAACTATTTAAAAATTTCTGTCCTGAGTCTTTTGACTTTCCCCTTCAAGATTCTTTTATTAATTAACCTGATGTTTATGGCAGCATCTGTAAAACCCATGAGAGGAAGCTGAGACAGCAAATTTGATAAGGCTTTTTTTTTCTCAGCAAGGCAATTTACTTCTATAGAGGGTGTGGCATAGGGATGGAACAATGGCAGCCGCACTACTCTTACTTGATTCTGCAGGAGTCATATTGGGTCCCCTTACAGAAGCGGCTCTCTTAACCACAGCATTTACCATGACCTGGGTAATGCGTATACCCAGTGCGTGACTGTCTCTTTCATTACGCCCTTAGTCTGGCATGGCTTGTATACAAAGCACATCAGCTGCCTCATCTAGAGTGCTCCACTTGGCATTTAAAGGGGGAGATGGACAGCCCCCTTCTCAGGGTAAACAGACTGAATAGTGGTAGCTTTAATCCAGTCCACCAGGCTGGCTCTTCCATCAGGAATAACCTCCTGTGTTTGTGGACCGTATATACCTGTCTTCAACCGTTCAACAGTGAGCTGTGGTTCCTGCATCAACTCAAACATACTCTTCCACTCGGCAGCATTTAAAACCAAAGATACTTTCCCTCAATTAGCTGCTCTCATAATCCAGCTTAGTAAAGGTTCCTCAGGAAACTGATGATACTGATGTAAAAAATGGGGCACTTCCTTCGCACTGTGCCCTCCGGTTTCAGTAGTTACTCGGTTTGCCTTTTCCCCAAATTGACTACCGTCTTGGTAGCCACAGGTCCCGGAGATATTTTCTGTTGTCCCCACACAATTTTGCCCTTAGAGGCTGGTGGCCTGAGCTCATGCTGTCTGTAATTAAGTTTGGTCTAATATTAAGATCAGACCCAAAATTCTTTTTAAATTTCATTTTAGCTATTACAGCTAACAATAACCAAGCGATTGAATATTTTGCTTTTTTCATGTTAGTTTTCATTTCCTTATGCATCCAGCAAACCAGCTCCTGGGAAGTTGGATCCATCTGTAAATTCCATGGGTAACTTTTACTTTTAGGGACTGATTTCAACACAGGGGTGGCTTCAAACCATGGATGACCGTGTGGTCACCAGAAATCAAAGGTTTCTCATTCCCCACCCTTTCCTTATTTCTCTTCCTAAACCACATGTTTCTATGAGTGAGAGCTGTTCTAGCAAACTGAGCTTCACTGATACCAGTCATTTCAGGGAAAATCTCTCTTCTCAAACCATGTTTTTCTGCTTTCATACCACCACAATAATCATCAACACAGAAGAAGACTTCTGTGACCAAACATGTGTGGGTTTTCTCCAACACACCAAGCAGTGGACCCCGGCTGGCCTCCTCTCATTTAATTCTGACACTGTCTACCTGAAGATAGTGTAGGATCCCAAAGGTTGAGGGCTCAGTCCTCAAGACTGCCCCCACTCCCCCCACACCAGTTGCAAGTGACTGACTGGCTTCAGGTTGGGTACAACTTGAAGGGTTTGGATTTGTCTGTCTCCTGTTGCTATCATTGTTAGCTACTCTAGAAAGTTAGTCAAACTCAAAGAGGGAGTTGTAGCCAACTGGATTAATGAGACAACTAATTGAGGGACAGTATCTTTGGTTTTAAATGCTGCAGAGTAGAAGAGCATGTTTGAGTTGATGCAGGAACCACGGCTCACTGTTGAGAAGTTGAAGACGGTTATGTATAGTCCAGTCACTCAAGAGGTTATTCCTGAGGGAACAGGCGGCCTGGTGAGACAAGAACTTGTGACTAGCTAAACTGTGGAAGTTAAAAGAGCTGTAATGCTCCTGCTCACTGAACTGTGGGCGGCTGGAGAAAAGGAGCTGTAACACTCCTGCCTACCGAACTATGGGAGTGAAAAAGCCACAACAGCAGCTCAGCTACACACTCACATTGATCGGTTTATTATAAAGGATATTGCAAAAAATGCAGGTGAAGAAATGTATAGGTGAGGTATGGGGAAAGGGGCGTGGGGCTTGCACGTCCTCCCCGGTCACGCCACCCTCTAGAACCTCTATGTGGTCGGCTATCCAGAAGCTCCTGACTCAAGTGTTTCATCCATAAAAGAGCATTTTTTATTAAATGTTGTCAGATCTCCTGTGTAGGAGAATGATACATGATTGAAATAAATTTCAATTTTTTTTTTTTATAATTTACCACCAACTGAAAGTTATAGGGGTCATACTTTTTATCCTCAATCAAGAAACCAGCCTATGTACTTTTATTTTTTTTATTTTTCTTTTCTTTTTTTTTCTGCATGCACTTAGGGCATATGTACTTTTTATTTTAACAATTAAATGCATAGGTGCATGGTGGAGAGTTATCAATGCATGGAAATAACATTTATTTTCTGTATTGATTTCCTACTCTTTAGAAATAGAAGCATTCACTATCTTCTTCTGGCCAAAATGTTTGCCTGCTGATGATTTAATTTGAGATGCATGGTACAAGATGTAACAGAATCGGCTGTCTCACGGTTAGGTCTGTTGGAAAGAAATCTCAGCCATCCGTGGGACAGCACAGTGTCTTAGGACAGAAAGGGGCACGTAGGCAAATGCTGACAGTGACCAGGAATTGTAGGAATGCAGTGGAAGGAAATTGCATCCAGTAAATGCGTTGCTCCAGCCTGTGGAATCCTTGTCATTTCATCGCCAGATGACAGTTAGGTCTTCGTTGACACATGATGCTGAGCTGGATCCTGCATTCACAGGATGATCCATTTTCCTGAAGCAAATTCTTGTCCTGCCAGAAGCAAGGGACAGGTTCCAGATGACTGCTGGTGACTCCTCTGTGAATCCCAATTTTCCACATATGATGACCATATGTCCTGGATTTTCTAGTCTAGACCCAATTTTATCTGATTTTATACTTTTCAATAGAATAAATAAATCTCTAGATATGACGTAATTCATCTTCATTTATGAGATGATGGATATTATATAACTATACTCACAAATCAGAAAAAAATTATTTTTTGTCAGGTCAGACTTTCCAAATTTTGGTTCAGAAATCATGGTAATCTAAAAAGTCAGATGTGAGGCCAAAATATTTAATGATGCCAAAATGGGCAGGTCAACTACTTCACGAGGGACAAACCAAATGAACACAGGCCAGATTTGTCTGCTAAAGACAGCACCCATTTGTATAACTGTGTATAAATATGCCTGCTGTCCATCGATGTTCTTCTAAAAGTGGTTTTGTTAGTGGTCTGTCAGTAGATTTTACAAGCTGGGAACCACTCACAGGTAAGGTAATGCTGGAAGATGGGTTTAAGAGAAGCAGCAGGCATGCCCTGCTACCCCCTGGAATTCTTTTCACAGCATCTGTCTTTGTATCCCATCGATTGCTTTCTTCCTCAGTATTGATTTTCATGGGCAAGACTTTCACCAGCCATTGTTGGTCTGAGTTTCTTTCATGCTCCTGGGCAACACACCAAATATTTAATACTTTTTGTTTCTTCTTCTTTAGATCTGCCCTGAGAAGTTGATAGAAGCTAAATCCCTGGTTTCTAGGTTCCAGCTCTAATCTGATTTTAGTTTCCATCCCTCTTGGTGCTCTTAGACCCATTTTTCCCTTTTGCCAGATTTTGTAATATATGACCATGATGTCTGAACCAAAAATTGGAATGTCTTATAAGGAATTTATGTCTCTTATTTGTGCATTTATTTATTTGAAATGCCTTATAAATGGGGACAACCCATTTGAGAGTTAGTTATCAATTTAGTGAATCACTTTTTCTTTTTTGGCCTGTGTGTTGTAAGGGGTCTGTGTGGTCCTCGGTTTTTTGGTAGATCTCTGTAGGTGATTCTTGGCTGTCCACATGGCCCATGAACCCTGCAGCTCTATCTGCTCGTGCCATGCCATGCTTGGGACACAGAAATATCTATGACAGTACCTTCTGCTGCAGTTATTCTCTCTGGCATTTGAACACCCCAAGAGGCTCTGCTGGAAATCAGAAATCAATCTCCCTTGCTTTTTGCTTCCATCCCAAGTCTGAAAGAATCCTCACATCTAATGGACAAAGGTAGGATTCTCCCTTCACATTTTTGCCCAAGACATTGTGTCTCCACAACTAATCTTCTCTCCACTCTGGAACACAAAATCCAGGAAGGCTCATTCTCTGCTTCTGTTTCCTGCTTTGCCAAAAGCTTCCCCCAGTGCAGCCAAGTCGCTGGATGCTGGGAGAACAATGAGCATAACATGCCTTAATATCTCAGAAGTACTACACTGCATGGCTACTTAAGTGAGCAATCTCTTGATAGCTTGTAATTCTCCTTGTGTAATTTTTCCCAAGTGTCTTTCCCTCCTCTTGATACATGTTCTGGAAACTAAGAACAAATCTGCAATCCTACTGAATCTCCTTGCAAATAGAGCCCCTTCACTGCTGACTGTAATACAAACCCTTTCAGATGCTATTTTCTTGCTTTTAGTTCCTTTTGCAGAACTCACACTTTTAAGAAAAAATTTTAAAACAGGATTGTAAACTAGTATGGATTGAATTGTGTCACTCCAAAGTGTATGTTGAAAGTCTAATTCCTAGTACTCAGCATGTGACCTTATTTGGAAATAGGGGTTATTGCAGATGTAATTAGATGAGGTCAGACGGGAATAGGGTAGGCTCCTAATTGAGTATGACTGGTGTCCTTTTAAGAATATGGCCAAGGGGCCAGGCACAGTGGCTCACGTCTGTAACCCCAACACTTTGGGAGACCAAGGTGGGCAGATCACGAGGTCAAGAGATCGAAACCATCCTGGCCAACATGGTGAAACCCCATCTCTACTAAAAAACTATAAAAATTAACTGGGCATGGTGGCACACACCTGTAGTCCCAGCTACCCCAGAGGCTGAGGCAGGAGAATCACTTGAACCCCAGAGGTGGAGGTTGCAGTGAGCTGAGATCATGCCACTATACTCCAGCCTGGCAACAGAGTGAGACTCCGTCTCAAAATAATAATAATAATAATAAGGCCACGTGATACATAGAGGGGAACAACACAGACTGGGGCCTACTGGAGGGAAGAGGAAGGAAGGAAGGAGAAGATAAGGAAAAATAACTAATGGGTACTAGGCTCAATACCTGGGTGATTTGCACAACAAACCCCCCATGGCACAAGTTTATCTGTATAACAAACCTGCACATGTAACCCTGAACTTAAAATAAAAGTTAAAAAAATTATAATTCAAGAAAAAGAAAAGGAATATGGCCACGTGAAGATGGCAGACTGGGAAATGGACCTACAAGCCGAGAATGCCAAAGGCTGCCGGCAGACCATCTGAAGGAGTAGCGAGGCCAGGAAGAATTCCCCTGCAGGTTTCAGGAGGCAGCACAGCCCTGCTGACACCTGAATCCTGGACTTCTGTTCTCTGGAGAAATTTCTGCTTACAGCCGCTTTGTGGTACTTGGTTAAGGCAGTCCTAGGAAACCAATACATGTATCATTCATAGCTTAGATTATTTTTGGTTTTGAAAAAACAGAGGTATAACATAAATAGTGACGTACATAAAGTAAAAATATATGTATTTTAAGTGTATTGTTGAATTTTTATGTGTACATTTTAATAGTTTTTACTATACTATGTAGCTGTCATTTAGATCGACAGACAAATTATCTCCAGGACCCCAGAAGACTCCTTTGGGCTGCTTCCCAGTCAATAGCATCTTCTCTGACCCCAAGAGATAACTGATATTTTGACTTCTATCACTCTCATTGGTTATGCTTATTCTTGAACTTTACATAAATGGAATCATAAATATGTGCATATTAGTGTCTGGCTTCTTCTGTTCAACATAGTGCCTGTGAGATTCATCCATGTTATTGTGTGTACCTGCAGTTCATTGGCTTAGATTGAAGAATGAGGAGCTGTTCGCTGCTCTGAACAGAAATTAGCTCCCTCTTGGTTTTACTATGTAAATTGCTTCTATGACTTGTTTAACTTTGTGATATAATTCTTATAAACTGTAAATGACTGGAACTGTCAACATAAGAGAGTTGCAGTGACTCTGTTTTTAAAAAAATTAAATACACATGTGCTTGACCTCAGCGACATGGTAGAATGACATTAGGTATTGTAAACTAGAAGAGACATGCATGTAAATCGCATACCTCACTGAAAAGGCTGTGTCCTCTTGTTTGATTCCAGAAAATTTCAGGAGAAAATAAAAAATATTTGGTTTAAAAAGCATGGTGAATTCTCTTTGACCCAGTAATTATACATCTAGGAACTTATCTCAAGGAACTAACTTGAAGATAGACGTGCACAAAATTTTATTACAAGGATGTTACATTTATCCTTACTTATGGCAGGGTTGGGGACAGAGGGAAAAGTAGTGGTAGGAGAATTTGGTTAAATAAATTAAGATGCTTTCATGAAATGAAGCCAATTTGTTGTTCTCATCTGTCCTTAAATTTAATACATTTCCATTTAAGATCAACAATGGAATATTTTGCCGTGCTTATAAATTACCTATGTGTTTTGGAAGAATATTTAATGCTGTGAAAATGTTGCCTATATATTGTTTATTGGCAAAGTTGTTACAAAACAATAATCACAGGATAATCTCATTTTTGTAATAACAGTATGTAAATATAGAACAAAGATGAGAAGGCTAAATACCAACTTCTTAATTAACAGTGGTTACTTCTTGGTGGTAGGATTCTGGGTGATATAAATTTTCCTTGTGCTTTTGGCTCTTCAAATTTTTGACATTGTTTTTAAGATAAAACTATTTATTATTATTATACTTTAAATTCTGGGATACATGTGCTGAATGTGCAGATTTGTTACATAGGTACACACGTGCCATGGTGGTTTACTGCACCTATCAACCCGTGATCTACATTAGGTATTTCTCCTAATGCTGTTCCTCCACTAGTTCCTCACCCAATGACAGGCCCTGGTGTGTGATGTTCCCCTCCTGTGTCCATGTGTTCTCATTGTTCAACTCCCACTTATGAGTGAGAACATTCAGTGTTTAGTTTTGTGTTCCTGTGTTAGTTTGCTGAGAATGATGGTTTCCACATTCATCCATGTCCCTACAAAGGACATGAACTCATCCTTTTTTATGGCTGCATAGTATTCCATGGTGTATATGTGCCACGTTTTCTTTATCCAGTGTTTCATTGATGGGCATTTGGGTTGGTTGCAAGTCTTTGCTATTGTGAACAGTGCCACAATAAACATATGTGTGTGTATATCTTTATAATAGAATGATTTATAATTATCTGGGTATATACCCAGTAATGGGATTGCTGGGTCAAATGGTATTTCTGGTTCTAGATCCTTAAGGAATAACCACACTGTCTTCCACAGTGGTTGAACTAATTTATGCTCCCACCAACAGTGTAAAATTGTTTCTATTTTTCCACATCCTCTCCAGCATCTGTTGTTTCTTGACTTTTTAATGATCACCATTCTAACTGGCATGAGCTGGTATCTCATTGTGGTCTTGATTTGCATTTCTCTAATGACCAGTGATAATGAGCTTTTTCGTTTCTTGGCCGCATAGATGTCTTCTTTTGAAAAGCCTCTCTTATATCCTTCTCCCACTTTTTAATGGGGTTGTTGTTGTTGTAAATTTGTTTATGTTCTTTGTAGATTCTGGATATTAGCCCTTTGTCAGATGGACAGATTGCAAACATTTTCTCCCAATCTGTAGGTTGCCTGTCCACTCTGATGATAGTTTCTTTTGCTGTGGCGGAGCTTTTAGTTTAATTAGATCCCATTTGTCAATTTTGGCTTTTGTTACCATTGCTTTTGGTGTTTAAGTCATGAAGTCTTTACTCATGCCTATGTCCTGAATGGTATTGCCTAGGTTTTCTTCTAGGGTTTTTATGGTTTTAGGTCTTATGTTTAAGTATTTAATCCATCTTGATTTAATTTTTGTATAAGGTGTAAGGAAGGGGTTCAGTTTCAGCTTTCCACATATGGCTAGCCAGTTTTCCCAATACCATTTAATAAATAGGGAATCTTTTCCCCATTGCTTGTTTTTTTTTCAGGTTTGTCAAAGATCAGATGATTGTAGATGTGTGGCATTATTTATGAGGCCTCTGTTCTGCTCTGTTGGTCTACATATCTGTTTTGGTACCAGTACCATGCTGTTTTGCTTACTGTAGCCTTGTAGTATAGTTTGAAGCCAGGTAGCATGATGCCTCCAGTTTTGTTCTTTTTGCTTAGAATTGTCTTGGCTATATGAGCTCTTGTTTGCTTCCATATGAAATTTAAGGTAGTTTCTTCTAATTCTTTAAAGAAACTCAATGGTAGCTTGATGGGGATAGCAATGGATCTATAAGTTACTTTGGGCGATATGGACATTTTCACAATATTGATTCTTCCTATCCATGAGCATGGAATGTTTTTTCATTTGTTTGTGTCCTCTCTTATTTCCTTGAGCAGTGGTTTCTAGGTCTCCTTGAAGACGTCCTTCACATCCCTTGTAAGTTGTATTCCTATATATTTTATTCCTTTGTAGCAATTGTGAATGAAAATTCACTCATGATTTGGCTCTCTGTATATTATTAGTGTATAGGAATGCTTATGATTTTTGCACGTTGATTTTTATATCCTGGCACTTTGCTGAAGTTGCTTATCAGCTTAAGGAGATTTTGGGCTGAGATGACGAGGTTTTCTAAATATATAATCATGTCATCTGCAAACAGATGATTTGACTTCCTCTTTTACTACTTGAATATCCTTTCTTTCTTTCTCTTGCCTGATTGCCCTGGCCAGAACTTCCAGTACTATGTTGAATAGGAGTGGTGAGAGAGGGCATCCTTGACTTGTGCCAGAAGATAAAAGTATTTCTTTAAAAATACATAGAAAATTACTACCTGTTTTAAAGGTCATGTTCACTTTGCAACAGATGATTTGATGTGAAAGTGCAGAAGCTTTGAACTATTAAGCTATTGTAGCATCCATCTGAGATAATTTTTAATGTAGTTCACCTTTACTGTACATTATTTTATACAGGCAAAGCTTAACTTTTCTTAATTACATTTTTAATGTTTTCAGAAAAATCAAGCAATATATATTCAAGTCTATATATATATATAGCTTCTGTATGAGCCTCATGAGCAAAACCTATTTTTCTCTATCAGCATCATGTAAAGAACTGGGTGGGAATATCGACCTACCTGGCCCAATGCTGCTCTGCTTGCTTCTGGAAAGGAAGGACAGTCTCCATCTTGTAACCGGGAATGAGTACACTTAAGTTTATTGCAGGGAGTGTGGATTTTAAGGCGATATGGAATGGAAGAGAGTGCTGTAGCCTGAATATTTATGTTCCCGCAGATTTCACATATTGATACCTAATCCCCAATGCAATAGTATTAAGACATGGGGCCTTCGGGAGGTGATTAGTTCATGAGGACTCCACCCTCCACTGGATTAGTGCCATTATAAAAGAGGTGAGGCAACTCGTTTGCCATTCCAGCTATGTGAGGACATAGAAGAAGTTACCATCTATAAGGAACAAACTCTCACCCAACATTGAATCTGCTGCTGCCTTGATCTTGGGTTTCCCAGCCTCCATAACCGTAAGCAATAAATTTCTGTTGTCTATAAGTTACCCAGTCTAAAGTGTTTTATTAAAGCAGCCTAAATGAACTCACAGGGAAGTTTCTAGGTATTTCAGTTTTGAATAGTTTGAAATAATAATTTCAGATTGGAATTGAATGGAAAGAACTGAGACCACTGGGTCCCTGTGGAAACACAGGAATCTGAGACAGAGGACTTGGGTGTGAGGAATGAATGAACAGTGGTCCCTGACGGTGCCTCCTGATTTGAAATCTGGAGCTGAGCATTTTCACTTGTCATCTCAAATTCTTCTTGTTTTTTTGTCCTTTTTCCTCTGGTATTTTTTTATACCACTCTTGTGTCTCTTAGAGATGAGAAAGCAGATGTTTGGTTTGGTAAGACTTTCTTTCAACATCTGGTGTTCACTACAGTCCTGTGAAAGTTATTGGTTTTGTTCTCATCTGTCCTCAAACTTAGTTTGTTTCTACTTAAGCTCAACAATTTTATGGAAGTTTGCAACAGAATAAAAGTATTATATTTTTGATATTTTTCTTGTGTCTATCATAGTCATCTCTTAAGCATTCTCTCCTTTTCCTTCTTTCTCTGTCTCACACATAAACACACAAACGCACACACACACACACACACACACACACTACCTAAAGGCAGCCATATGGAGACATTAAATGCACAGAATTCTCATAACTTTATGACATTTTTATTTGTGACTACCCTCCTTCCCATTTAATTTTCTTATCAAATACTACTGTTCTTCAGATCAAGACTAAGAAAGCAGCAAATCTTTCCCTTCCCATTGCCTGTCTGTTTTGTGGGTTTGTTTCTTGCTGCCATGAGTTTTCCTCTGCCTAGTGAATGTGTTGATTCTCATTAACTTTCTTCTGAGGCCCATGTATTGAGACTGGCCTATGCAACAAGGGCCCAGGGCTGTATTAGAATGAGATGCAGAAGATGAACACGTATGCATTTAGACATCCTTCCACGCTACAGGATTCTTAAGAACCTGATGTAGTCAACACCTTGGCTTTATGTGACCAGAAGTTCTGGAGTAGCTGTCCCTGTTGTTTGATGACTGTGGGGATTTTTTTCTGTTGGTATCAGGTTCATTGACCAAGCAGATGGTTACTGGTGACCTGGGGACGCAGTCTTAGGAGTCCTTCCTCTGCAGTCCTGCTCTTAGGACGTGCTTCTGGCAATGAACCCACTGCTTTCTATTGTAGAGCGTTCTCCATGGGTTTTAGTTATTTAGAATTTCAGACGAGAAAGTTGGCTAGCCTATTGAAGATCTTTTTTTTTTGAGTTGCATTTTTATGTTTTTACCATTGATGTCTGCTCTTGTAATCTTATCTCTTCTTTTTCCAAATGATTTTCCAGTGAGAAGTGACCAAGTTTGTGATCATATTCATGATCTCGGGCTGCCAGATTTAGCAAATAAAAATACAATATGCCCAGTTAAATTAGAATTCCAGATAGAATGCAAATACTTTTTAATACAAGTATATCCCATGCCATATCTGAGACATATTTATACTATACAATCATCATTAGTTATCTAAAATTCAATTTTAACTGGGCATTCTGTATTTTATCTGGCAATTTTATTTTTATTTGATTTTGCCTTCAGGGCCTGTCCTCACTGAATTAAGATCTTCTTAAAGAATAACTGAGGAGATCCAGCTCAACGAGTCATTTCTTCCCCCCTTTGTGGTTACAAGTTGTTGGTGCAGAAAGTTAAAACGTCTGATGAAAGTGAGTCTTCTAGCATTATCTGCGGCATTTGATATGCTCTACCTGACCTGTGGGGCTTTACGCATGTTATTTATGTCTGGAATTTTCTCTCCTCCCTTAACTCCCACTCTCATTTCTTTAGCTTTTAATTCTTCATCAAGTTTCAGTTTCAAGGTCATTTCTTTCCTGTGAGATCCTTTCCTTGACCACACTAATACCAGGAGGAAGCGTTTGTCCTCTGCATGCACACAGCACACTGAACTACCCGTTTGGGAACTCCCTCATTGATCTTGGTCTGTGAGGAGGAGACTACGTCTTTCTAGGTCATTGCTGTATCCTCACTCGGTGTCTAGCATAGTCCTTAAATGAATGAATACATCCAGAGGACTAGGAGCTGGGCCAGAGGAATTGGTGAACTTGTACAGTCTCCAGCATAAAATTTCATAAGTGAAAATGAAGGCAAACATGCTTGATTCTGGGAGAATGGAGCACACCCAGAGGAGAGGGATGCTTTTAAATAGAGCAGATGACCTTCAACCATAGTGTTCTCTGGCCCATTCTCCATGGAGTTGCCTAAATCTCAGGGCAAGGGGACTCCAGGGAAGAGTCAGGTGAGGAACAGCCATTCTTCTAGAGCCTCTCTAGATTGCTTAAGCCATCATCAGCTCTGTAACAGCAGCTGATCCAGTAGTGAAGACTGTGCCGTTGGAATGTGGCCATGGCACTCTTAACATGGGCAGCTGTGCTATCATCTTTAGCAAGTGGTGCTGGCGTAGCTCACAACTTTGGATTCCTCTGAGACAGGCATTATCTACTCTGGGAGCTTGAGCAGGACAGAAGAAAAGGACAGACACCCATGGCAAACACAAGCATCAGTTCCAGTATCCCGGCAAGCTCCCAGAATTCTTGGCGAGTTATCCAAGAGGGGACTAGAGTTTTGGCAAAGTAGCTGGAGAACAGAGCCAGAAAAATCCTGCTTGAAACATATGGTGACCCTATTTTTACCCCCTGGTTGGTGTGGCCTGAGAGACATCGACTTTATCCACATTTGCCAGCTTCTTTGTTTAGAACATTCATAAATAAAGATGATGGCTAATTCTTTCTCTTGTACTCTACAGGGTAGGGTAGTTTATAGTTTCTCTCTGCAGTTAAATTGTAGGCCCTGGAGGAGTGGAGAATTTTATGAGTCAGAGGAAAATCTGATAAACTGGCCTTGTCCTCGTTTGAACAGGGTTATGACAATATGTCACGTAAGGGTGTTATTTATTAGTATTTTTAGAAGTAACTTGCTTCTTTTTTTCTTATAATAGAATAAGGCCTTTCAGATAATTATGCAGACTTTCTTCTAATTAAAATAGCCTATGGCTGTGCAAAACAGAAAAGGTAGGACTCATTTTCCTGCTTTGGGTTTGGAGGAAAATGAGTGAATACAGGATAAGATGATGTGATGAACACATTCTGAGTTCCCTTAGGATGGCATAATTTTTTTTCCTTCTCTTATCTAATGCAATGCCAACATTTACATCTTCCTACAGAGACAGTAAATGGAAGGAGAAGAGACAGCACATGGAAGCACTGCTGTCCTGGTGAATAGGTGAGGTCCCTGTGACAGCTCTCTAGCTCCAGTGGTTATGGCAGGTGTTGGGGGTGGGTGGCCAGTGGGAGTGGGCTCATAGATTGTAGAGTCCTTTCTGTGGGACATGTGGAGCCCTGGTGTGAAATCTTTGCTTAGCTAACAATACTGTTTACGACACAATTTTTTATATGTGTTTTAAGCCGTAGTTGAAAGGGAAATAGTTCTAATAGGTAGCAGAAGCAGGGTTACGATGCTGATTGTGAGAGGAATTAGCATCTCAGTTTCCTCTCAAATCTACTTGCAAATATGAATTTGCATCAAGATGTGGCATTTGAACTCTGACCCACTCCCCCTTCCGCCGTCCCACGCCATTTCCCTCCCCAACTCCCAGGCCCACTTAATCTATGCCATACATTATAG
Organism: Alouatta palliata; assembly: GCA_004027835.1. Classification (NCBI taxonomy): domain Eukaryota; kingdom Metazoa; phylum Chordata; class Mammalia; order Primates; family Atelidae; genus Alouatta; species Alouatta palliata. The sequence goes on from PVKV010013716.1 coordinate 24,948, forward strand.
CCACCTGGGAAACTTTTAATCCCTTCATCCCAGAGAACAATTCCTTCCAGGTGAGTATCATGTCTAGCCCAGATTGAGAACAATTTTTTTTTTTTTTTTCTGGAATGCACAACTCTTTGCAGACTCAGAGTGTTGACCGTACAGACCAGATTTCAGAAGAAGACTGTAGGTCTCTGAAAGGTGGCTCAGCAAGAAGCCTGGAAGACCCAACAAGGTGGTGGCAGGCAGCACTTATGCCAGGCACCATCCCGCCTGCTCTGTATGTGTGAGTGCTGTGCCAACCCACAGGGTCAGCGGCAGGGCCTCATATCACAAACATCTACACACAAAGACACCAGCACTGTTTTATTTTTCTCCCCAGTATATTAGGAAAGCTTTTAAAGTTTTTCGATACTTGGTAACCTACTGAATACATGTAAATTATGGAAAAGGAAATAATGAGCCAAATTTGGTTCTCCAGATGCGTGTGTGTGTGTGTGTGTGTGTGTGTGTGTGTGTGTGAGAGAGAGAGAGAGAGAGAGAGAGAGAGAGAATGAGGTAGAAGAAGGAAAAGAGAGGGAGAGAATATGTCTCTTGAGGTTTAATTTTTCTCTAGGAACTCATCCTAACCAAGTATAGAGTGGAGAAGGAAAATCTGCACTTTGAAGAAAAGCTGCTGTCCTGGTGAATCGGTGAGGTCACTGTGGCAGCTCTCTAGCTCCAGGGATATAGCATGTGGTGGTGGCCAGCAGGAGTGGACTGATGGAATGCAGAGTCTTTTCTGCAGGACACGTGGAGCCCAGGTATGAAGTCTTGGCCTGGCTAGGCTTGATGGTAAATGAAAGAGTATCATTAGTCACCCTCACCAGGACCTAGTGTCCATTCTCCCTGGGATCCTGAGATAAGTTAGGGGAAGGCAGTGACTTGTTGGCTTGGGAATCGTAGACAATTCTGTCGACCACATGGATTCCACCCTACCACAGGAGGCAGGCGATGGCCTGGCCTGAGACCAACTCAGACAGGAAAACTTCCGTGATGATTCTGTAAGTCTCAATAAGGTGTCTTCTACAGTGTCTTCCCAAGCCCACCCAGTTAGTCACCTTCTAACTCATCTTCTGTTAATAAGGAGTTGGGTCATCGTTTTCTACGTGAGAGTCCTGAAAAGATGTAACCAAGAAAGTATGGAAATAAGAGGAATTTTCTAAAGCTGTTGGTTGGAATGAAAGAAAGAATAAAAGGAAAGATAATTTGCAGATATCTATTCAAGGTCATTTCACTCTGAGAAAATGTTTTATTCGTGCTTGGATCACAAAGATTTGAACACGTCTCTTGAGTCATTTTCATTCATTTTATTTTAGTATTAATTAAAAAACATTATAATCTGGCCTCAGCAGCCTCAGACCTCTGTGACCAAAATACATCCGTGATCTTTAATATCATTAATTATCCTAACACTGTTTATACGGTCTGGCTCTGAGAACCTCCTGTAGGTCCCCTTTAATTGCACAAAACCAATGACAGGGTGACAGCAACAGCTTTTAGGGTGGAGTTTCAGCCTTGAGCAGCACCTCAGGGAAATGAATGGGGCCTTCTTCATCCCACTGCAATTGAGCTATGGTAGATTTATCCCAGAGGATTCTCTGTGGAGTGACTCTGCGGTAAGATCCCTGAGATTTAATAGGTAATATCCGTGGGGCTGCAGCTGTTATTTACCAGCCTGTGAAGCCATTTTCACGTGTTACCAAATGATGTACAGTAATGAAATATGTCTTCATCAAGCACTTACCAGTTTAATGTAACATAGACACAGCATCAGAATCTGTACTAATCTGTACTCATGAAACTTTCCATTTCTTCAAGGAAACACAGAACCTTAAGAAGTAGTCAGGGAAAACCGTGTACGCTGTGTATCAAGATAAACAGTGAAGAATATAAGTGGTTAGGATCAGCTGGGGCAAACTGCTTGGAATAAGTAGGATTTGAGAGAGAACCAAAGGTGAAGAGGGATGAGAAAATAGGTGAAGGACGTCGGATTCTGGGTGAGGGAATTGGTAAGCAAAGTTTGGGGGTTGGAAAGAGCATGTTACATTTCAGGGACAATGAAGCGACTGTTAGCTTGTGTATGTGTTTCCTGAGGCTGCTGTAACCCATTACTGTAAATGTATTCTCTCCCGGTTCCGGAGTGGAGAAGTCCTGGAAGTTGTTGACGGGGCGGGTTCCTTCTGGAGACTCCAAGGGAGAGGAGGTTGTCTGTACTCCTTGGCGTTCCTTGGCTTGTACATGCATCCTTCCCATCTCTGCCCCTGTCTTCACATGTCCTTCTCCAATGGGTCTCTGTGTCTTTAATCCTTCTTTCATTTCTCTTTTAAAGACACCGATCATTGAGTTTAAGGCCCACCCTGAATCCAGGACCGTCTCCCCCAGAGATGCTTGATTTACTGACATCTGCAAAGACCCTGTTTACAAATGAGATGACATTCGCGGGCAGCAGGGGTTAGGACTTGGCTGTGTCTTTTCGCAGGATGCTGTCAGCCCACTATAGACAGTAAAAGAGGATAAGGTTGAATGGATAGAGAGGTCCGCTTGTGTCAGTTCCTGAATTTTTGTGTCATAGTGGGGATTCCAATGTAAACTTCTCGGCTATCATTAAACAATGGACGTTTTGGGGGTAAGGGTAAGGGAATGAGCTCATGTGGGGTAATTTGCGTTGAGGACTCAGGAGAAATTAATCCGAAGGCCAGAAGAGTCAAGGTGCATGAACATGGACCAAGGACTATGGGTCGTTCTTACCTAGCCAGGGAAATACCATGATCACTAAGAACTGTTTATCATCATTAGTAGTAAGGGGTGATTTTTTTTAATATATATAATTTTTATTGCATTTTAGGTTTGGGGGTACATGTGAAGAACATGCAAGATTGTTACATAGGTACACACGTGGCAGTGTGATTTGCTGCCTTCCTCCCCATCACCTATATCCGGTATTTCTCCCCATGCTATCCCTCCCCAACTCCCCACCTCCCACTGTCCCTCCCCTTTTTCCCCCCGACAGACCCCAGTGTGAGATGCTCCCCTCCCTGTGTCTGTGTGTTCTCATTGTTCCATCACGGGATATCTTGCTCAGATTTGCCTCTAACTTAAACCTCCCGGGTTCCTCCTTTGGTCTTCAGCCACAGCCAAGGTGACATCTGCACAGAACTATTTCTATACTAGCAAAAATCATCCTTTGTTGCATCCTAGCATAATGCAGGTGGAAATGGACTATATGACCTCTCAGGTTTTGGGAACAACAAGTAGAGGAGCACGATGCTTTGAAAGCAACAGGGATAAAATATTTCTCTTTAATTAGCTAAGAGTTAGAATCGAGGAGAACCTGGAGCCAACGTGGTCACCATCAGGGGCAAACAAATTTGGCTGAGACGTAGGCGTGCAACCACACACGCACTAAGTCAGGAGACAACACACCTTAATTTCCTGATGCCTGCTTCTTCCCCTAAAAGTTTCTGTGGGCATATCCTGCCCTTTCAACGGTGTTGCAATCTTCTTGAGAATAGCAGCCATGTTTTCAGCTTATAGGCCTTTAGTACAATGCAGGGTGCACAGCGTATACTTAGCCAGTGCTTGCTGTCTTGATGGAAACAGCTACTGGCCTCCTTATTCTTTTCAGTACTACAAACAATGACAGGGATGAAGGTTTTTCTCTAAAGTGGATGAATGGCTCGTAGTCGTTGTGGGTCTTCCTATTGCTTCTAAAATTTCTGGGCATAGACTGTGGACCATATACACTATGGTTAGCTTGATAGAGTCAGAAGAATGGGTGAGAAGGTGAGACCCAATGAAATCATCAAAACTCTCTCACTAAAGAGCATCACCCAGGAGCACTTCCATTCTTTTCAAAAGCAACCGGAGGTGGAGGGCACACACATTGTGTAAGGTGTGTCTCTAAATTTGTTAGAACTGAGACTTACCATGGGGGGGCCTAGACATTTAAGGTTATTTAATGTTTCAGCCTCTTTCTTGGGGAAAAACAGAAATAACAAATTGCTTTTGGGAACTAACATTTTCATGAAAGTCTTACCAAAATCTGCGTACATCTTTCTCAAATACGTTTCATATTATTGCAATAATGGAGCAATACTAATAATCTTTTATGAATTCTTATAAAAACATTTGCCCATAAATGTTGCCAGCTTGGTGTCTACCATTAAAGAGCAGAGAGGACACGAGTCTGTTAAAACCACCCAAATCAGCTAATAGCGATTTCGGCGGGCCCTGGCACTGCCAGTCATCTCTGCGATAGGAGCGTTAATAAGAGAGGTCAACATCTCCCTCAGAAGTAGACAATTGTTTACACACAGCCTCTTGACTCCCCACACACACTGGGTCTGTGACACTTGCTTAGACGTGTGAACTAGGAGAAAATCTCAGTATGGGGAGGCTAAATACAGCGTGGTAAGACCGAGATGTTGTGAATACTGCTTTTATAGCACACGAAGTAAAACTGGCCCAACAGTTTTGCCTTTACTTTTTTTTTTTTAAACAAGAAAAAGAATATGAGTAGACTTCGTCTAAGATATTAACTTCTTAGTTCTAGCAGTGCTTGTAACAAAAACCAAATTGTTTTTGTGGGGAGGATGCAGTTACTGGGATTCCTTCTCTCATGAATGCGTAATGCTAAATGTCATAGGGCTACTTTAAAAAAATGCATTTATTTATCTTTTAAATTGTGGTAACAAATACCTCGCATAAAGCTGATTGTTTTAACTATTTTAAGCATATACTTCAGTGACATTAAATACGTTCACAATGTTGTGTGCGAGGTTACTTAAAAAACGTATCTTGGTCCCTTTTTTCCTTCAAAATAAAAAAAAAAAAACAACACTCAAAGTCCCTGCATATCCAGTTCAGTGAGGTTAATATTCTTGCAGAGAAAACTCTGATATCAGCTCTGGTAATTCTTTCTTTCTTTTTTTTTGAGACAGAGTCTTGCGGGTTACCCAGGCTGGAGTGTAGTGGAGCGATCTCAGCTCACTGCAACCTCCACCTCTCTGGTTCAAGCAATTCTCGTGCCTCAGTCCCCCAAGTAGCTGGAATTACAGGTGTGCATCACCATGCCCGTAAAATTTTTGTATTTTTAGTAGAGGCGGCGTTTCACCGTGTTGGCTAGGCTGGTCTCAAACTCCTGACCTCAAATGATCCGCCTGCCTTAGCCTCCCAAAGTTCCGGGATTACAGGTGTGAGCCTCCTTGCCCAGCTAGAATATTAGTATTCTGATCATTCTGACTTGCTTCATCTGCTACCTCTTAGGTAGGTTGTGTGAAGTCAGAATTAGCAAATTCTGGGTGAAAAAAAGATTTCAAGTCACCGCAGTCTCTCATAACCAACGTCAATGGAAAATTCTTTCTTTGAGATTGCCATGATTCCAGCGTAGTTAATCCACTTGGCCCATGCATGTCATACTTGCTAAATTCTTTTACTAAATCTGGGCAGACATAACTATAGCACTCCTTTACGGCTGTAGCTGTCTCCAGGGATTTGCTCTGAAGGAATTTCTACTTCTCAGCCTCTGAACGGTTGCTGAATGAAATATGTGATGCTTGCCCTATGATTGGAATGTGCTTATGGCAGTTGCCAACCCCTTGTCCTTCAGTTGGAAGCGGGACAGGAGGGCCACCCTCTTACTATCTCTTCCCATACCAGTCAGTGTCTATTTTCCATTTGTTTCGATGCTCAGGACGCCGCTGATGCAAGAATAGCCTGCATGGCTATGTATGAACCAGGAATACTGAAGAACTCAAATACTATTTCAGCAGCATGTTCTGTTTTCTGGAGCATTCAGTGGAAGGTTAGTCCAAATAAAGTAATGACCTTCATGTTCTGCTTTAAGTATTTAAAGATTACTTGCTCCAAACCTTTCTGTCAACAGCCTTCAACTAAACCATCGTGGATTCACAGCTTCATGGCGTAGGTGGCTTTTTCTATTACATCATCCCCAGTGAAGAAGTCTATGACATTGGCTTCCTTTATCATCCTCTTTTGAGCTTAATTGCCCACTTTTGCTGAATTCTTGAAAGCATTACATCAAGGGAGAATAAACGATGGTTCTGTATTTGCGACACGTCCCAGTTTTGTACCCCCAGTGCCGCAATCCACCATACACAGGTAGTTGTCCCACCATCTTCTCTCCTTCCTGCCGCCTCACTGCTTTATCCGGTCAGTGCTGGTTCGAGATTGATGGCAGGAGATGGGGACTTTCTAACCCTCCCTAGCTGGGTACCCTCTCTTACAATTTCTTCCTCTTTCACTGCCTTTTCCCAAGAAGTCAAGATGGTCTATTGACGCCCATGTCCCAGTCAGACCCAGGCCAGGCCCAACCCAGAGCATTCTGTATAATGGTTTTAAATGAAGTTATAGAGGCAGCAGAATAACACTTTGATTCTAGATTATTTTTTACGTCAGTACTTATTTTAAATGGCCTAAAAATCAAGCCTAGTCTGGACAATGTTGGCAAGAATCTAATCTAGATAGATTAGAAATAAAGTATGAAAAGAGCCAAATGGAAGCAGTGCCTAGGCTATTACCTGGGAACATAAAAGAGATGGTGATGAAGAGATACTGAAGGATGTAACCAAGTGTGGTCTACAAGTACAAATGTTCAGGCTGAAACATGGGAAGGTGGTGACGTATCTGGAGGGAGACTGAGGAAGTAAGCAGGTAGGTGTGTGTGAGGGGAAGTTGAGGTCACTGTGTTAGGTATGTTAGGTATATTTTCACTGATTAGCTCTCTGGGAAATGCTCTCAAACTTAGATGAATATCTGAATGACCCACAATGTAAAAAAAAAAAAAAAAGATAAAGCTGTATGGGTCCTGCCTGAAACCTGTTGAATAGGAATCTCCAGGGTAGTATTTGTTTTAGAAAGTTTTGAGGAAACGAGTCTAGGAACAGATATTTAGGCTAAAGGGATCATAATGTTTCGGAAACCAGTTTCTACCTCTGAATAAAAGGGTGGTGTCCTGAGGAGTTAACAGGACCACGGACAAAAAGGACAGGGGTTGTTTTCACTCTGCAATCAAGACAGACTGTGGACTCAAGAAGGTCGTTCTACATTGCTAGGGACGTTTAAGAACATGCAAGTCAAAGCCGTGTGATGAAATGGGATAAGACAGGAAGGCTTTGAGGACACTGAAGATCAGAAGTGGCTAGTGGGACCCTGCCATTGGCCTGTTATAGCTCCTCTGTGAGGAAGAATAGCTCTCCACAGGAAGGGAATGGGGATGGGTGAAATGACAGGGCAATCCAAAGCCGAGTAAGCTTCAACACAAAGGAGTTGACTCAAGTCTTTGCTATGGTGACTGGAGGTATTGTCATCTTGCCTCAATTCCCAGGAAAGGAGAGTTGATGATCAAAGTGAGATTCACAGTTGTGTACTAAGTGTTTGTATTCAGTTATAATTGCACCCAGAGCGATGGCTTCATAAATTTGAATATCAGTGTATCCCCAATATTTGATTTTAATCATAGTGAGACTGTAGTGCACCAAAAGCTCCATAAAACCAGAGACTGTGTTTATTTTGTTTGCTGCAATATCCCCAGCATCTATAACAGCACCTGGCATGTAGTAGATGGATGTGGATCTTCAATAAATGTTGAATGAATGAATCAATGAATGAATCCCTTGTATCAAAGATGCAATTAAGAACAGTAGGTTTGGCTGGGCATGGTGGTTCACACCTGAAATCCCAGCACTATGGGAGCCTGAGGCAGACAGATCACTTGAGGACAGTGATCAAGACCATCCTAGCCAACATGGTGAAACCCCATCTCTACTGAAAATACAAAAATTAGCCAGGCAGGGTGGTCCATACCTGTAATCCCAGCTACTTGGGAAGCTGAGGCAGGAGAATTGCTTGTACCCAGAGGTGGAGGTTGCAGTGAGCTAAGATTGTGCCATTGCACTCCAGCCTGGGCAACAAAAGTGAAATTCCATCTCAAAAAGAAAAAAAAAAAAAAAAAAAAAAGAACAGTAGAAATCCCTGAACCCAGATGAACTACACCACCAAACAGGTCGAGACTGTGTATCATTATCCTCTTCACAGAGGTGAATATAAAATTGATGTTGAAATTTGATCTAAGCTGTTTATTGTTTATCTTCTTATTCTCTTATTATTTACTGGGGAGTGTCAGTTTTTGAGTCTTTCTTCTTCCCAATTTAAATCAATTTTCAGAATTTTCATTCATACTAAGTGTAAATAATGTCACCTACTTTATGTATTACTCTTCCAAGAGCATTACATTTTTTAACTTGAAGAGATGATGGTCTTAGTGTCAAATTTGAATCATCATTTTATAATGGGGAAAGATTTATTTTTCAATGGGTGGGTTTTTTTTGCTTTGAAATTCTTACTGATATTCAAAATTTAGAGAACTACAGTGCAAAGTGATTTAACACCCATTAGAATGAACAGGGTATGACGCTCTCAGCGGTAAAGAGAAGATATCCGTAGGCTTACGCAGGATCCAATCTACATTTGTCCTTTCCTTTTGTTTTTCTGAAGTGGCAAAAGATGATTCCTTTTGGTTCTGGATCTAAAGGATATGTTGTATGTGTTGGCAATTTCTTCCCTTACTCATGAAGGAGTCATGCTAATAGTAACCAGGATCTAATGGCATCCTTGGCGTTTGATTTGAGTTTGGAGAGAATAAACTAGGTACCATTCTTCATCCCAGCAGCCAGAAATAGCATTTGGAGTGTTTGCCTAAGTGTTCATGGGAAGGGCCAACCATGAATTCCAGATACTCCACAGACCACCCAGAGAATTTTGGCAGGACACACGCACCCCCACACTACACCACCACTAAGAGACAGCCACTCAGGATTAGGCAAATGATGATCACCGGATACTGGCAAACTTTGGCAAAAATATCAGTTATCATTTCCAGCTTTGGGGGTTTGCCTCGTGTCCAGAGCCCACATCAAATACATTGCTGCAATTAAATAGATTTGCCACAGCAAGTTTCACTGAAACGGTTCCTTGTACTTCTCTGATGAATATAAATGAGATAAAAATCTTATTTTTCTTTCTTCAGAGCCTGAAATGTAAAGATTATGAAGAACGGCTGTCATTATCACTTAGAAGCTCTTGAAAACAGTCTGTGGCTTAAAGCAAATCATTTTCTTCCCATGAATTAATTATCTAGCATTATGAATTTCTGAAAGCCTATACAACCAGACTTCTGTTTTCTTATGTTGTTTTTAGATTGGAGTTGCATGACATTTACATTTACTTCCTATTTTCTTTTCAAGTGGGCACATGGGTAGAAATTCTTCGTAAGCTGTAAAATGCCATTCATGTTTAAACCGCCATAATTTCTAAAGTTTTTAAAATTGAATTTGGTACTATTTCCAAGGTTTTTAAATTCAATGCTGATTGATTATGTTTCTAGTAGTATTTAACTCAGAAGATGTCTTTTGTCCAGTATACACATCTATAAGAAGCAAATCATTCTGTCTGCTGGCGTTGCCTAATGCTTTGAAGAAAGCATTCTATAGCTACCAGCAGAATTCTGTGGTTCAAACAATGCCAAAGGCATTTCTGCTTAGATAATCATATGAAGTCAGGTGGGATTAATTAGAAACACTATATACTCATAACTGAGGCACCAGCTTTGTTTCCATTCCTGTGACTTCCTGGAGCCACCGTTAAGCTAAGAATTCTAGCTAGTGACGGTGGAGTTCAGACTCACCACCCCCATCAGGGCACTTTGACGAGAGTTGAAGATACTAGGGCCTATGTTTCTCCCTGCTACTGCTCTTTTGCCCAGATTTTAACAAGAGTCACTTGGGCAGGAGGTGCAGGGCAGAGAGAAGCCCTGTCCTCTGGGTGAGCGATGGTGAAAGGGCCAGGTCTTCTGTGGTGATCAGGTTGGGGTGGCTCCTGCTGCTGCCACTGATCTTAGCATTTTGGGTTTTCTCCCCCCAGCTTTTCCTCCTGGATCTGTGGGAAACCTCCCTCTGATCCGGCCTCAGGTCCTGAGAGCTGGGCCTGGGATAGAATTGACTGAGGCGAAATCAAGTATTTGGGAACAAAGAGCAAATTATGTTCTTGTCAAAGGCAAGGTTGACCTGGGATACAAAGAACTGTCTAAATCCTGTAGTCCAAAAAGAAGAGGTGGAGAATGAGCTCTGCTGTGGAAGGTCAGCAGCAGAGAACATAAAGGATGGAATAAGCTGGGTGGACCTTGGAGAGACTGTCTGAGGCAAAGATGCATCCGTCCCTTCAATTTCCTTTTGACATGAAATCTAATTTGTGAAAGCAATTTTCCTTCTACATTAGGTTTTCATTGCTTATAGCTCCTTGCATCTGAAATGCTGATTCTGACACCTTGTTGAGCTGTACAAGGACTTGGGGATCCATCCAAAGGAAGCTTTTCCTTTTCCTCCTCACATTTACCAGGTGATTTTGATATACTTGTTTAAGGAGAGTACCTGGTATGGAGGTCTAGTCATTGAACTTTGGGGAGTAGAAAGCTCCCGTGGAAATATCCCAGGTTTCTTTGTTAAATGATTATTTCTAAAGACAAGTACCTACATACATATTTGTTTATTTATCCAATCCAAGTAAGTAGTCATTGGACAGTTACCTTGGGCTGCTGTAACAAAATACCATGGACTGAGTGACTTAAACAACAAGTTTATTTCTCACAGTTCTGGAGGCTAGGAATTCCACGATCAAGGTGCCAGCAGACTCAGTGTCTTGCAAAGCCTCTTGCTAGTTTTCAGTTTGCTGCTGTCTTGATGTATCCTCACATGGTGGGGAGAGTACTCACTATGGTCTCTCCCTCTATTTGTATGAGGACACCAATCTCATCATGGGAACCTCACCCTCATGACTACATTTAAATCTAATTACTTCCCAAGGCTTCACCTCCAAATTCATCATATTGGGGGGTAGGGCTTCAATATATGAATTTTGGGAGGACGTAAACTTTTAGTCTATAACAAGAAGAAAATGATGCAGTTGGACTGTGACTCAGTTTCCCCCTGACTATCTGGGGGATGCTCCAAGTGGGATGGGGGAAAGAAGGCAGGTGGCTAGTCAATGTGATTCTGGACTGCAGGTAAATACACTAATGAAATATACTAGCAGAAAGGTCTTTTCTGTAGAATGCTCCTAGCAGAATATCCTTGAAAAATGACATGAAAGCTGGGGTATAACACAGAGATGTTTCATAAAATGCTCCCTTATGATAGGAGATAACACCACAAAACCTACACTGTGTGCCTCATCTTTCACTCTGGGCCAGGGAGCTGATGCTTGTCATGAACAGAAAAGAGCTGGGGAACTGCTCTCCATGTCCCCAACTTCTCTCTGCTTCGCTGGAACCTGAATCTTTTATTAGATGATCTGATTCTTTTCCATCATGATGAAATCTCAACACTGGCTATAATCGTGATTTGTGTGAGTCTGATCCACTGTGTCAGATCAGGCAATAATCAAATAGAGCAAATAAAACAAAGTGGTTCCAAGTACATGTGTTTGTCTAAGATAGACTTACATTATTTTAGCTTTTTTATTGTTGTTGCTGAAAAGTCCACATAAAATTCACAGAGAAGAATAAAAGACAAAAATTTTAATCAGGTTCTTTAAGTATTCAATGGATTAATTTTTTTCTATTTTTTTATTGTGGTAAAATATACGTGACATATAATTTACCATTTAGCCATTTAAAGTGCACAATTCAGTGGCACTCATCTTACTTGCATTCCTGTGCACTCATTATCACTATCCATCTATAAAAGGTTTTCACTATCCCAGACAGAAACACTCTGCTCATTAAACAGTAACTCCCCATCTCCCCTTCCACTAGCCACTGGTAACCACCAATCTACTTTCTGTCTTCATGAATTTGTCTATCCTAGGTACCTCACATAGTGAAATCACATAATTTATTTGTCCTTTTATGTCTGGCTTCTTTCACTGAGCATTCTGTTTACAAGGTTCATTCATGTTGTAGCATGTATCATGATGTCATCTCATTTAAAGGATCATTCATATTCCATTGTGTATATTACCACATTTTGTTTATCCGTTCATCTGTTGATAGACATTTGGGTTGTTTCCAGGTTTTTGGCTACTGTATAATGTTGCTGTGAACTTCGGTGTACAAATATCTGAGTCTTTGTTTTCAGTAGTTGGGGGAATATATTCAGAAGTAGAATTACTGAATCATATGGTCATTCTATGTTTAACTTTCTGAGGAGCCACCATGTTTCAGTGGTTGTATCATTTTACATGGCCACTAGCAATAAGCAAGAATGACAATTTCTCCCCCTCCTTGCCAACATTTCTTATTTTCCATTAAAAAAAATCATCGTTACCCTAATGGGTATCTATTTTTAAGTGTCTCATCATTAAATAAACAAAACGTTAATAATAGTTTACTACTTACTAGCTTGCCCCTCTGAGCAGCTAGTTACATCTTTCTGGACCAGCCTCAACTCTGGAACAGTCCTGTCCCTGGAGTGAAACTGCCAAGACTGCACTGCTAAGTGACCTCCTTGGAGGACTTTGCTGATATAATTCCCTTCTTGTCACCTCCAGCCAAGTTTCTCCAACAAGAGAAACTTGTTCGGCAATTTGGAACTGCTAGTATGACTTCATTTAACAAGAACAATTAAAGAATGGTGGTAAGTTTGCATCAGTTATTTTTACAGGGCCTTTCTCTAGCGTTCTGTTTGAATTGGCTTTGATTATCCATGCAGGGGAAGAAGGATTTGACATATGTTACCTGAGCTATTGCTCTGTTAATTGTTTTATTCTTTTTGATATGATTTGCCTTCTAGAAAGTTGAAAGGTGGTGTTTGTTTAATGAAAGTGATTTTATTTTTCAATGTGATTATTGATATTTTGAATATAATATTCAGCAAGTAACATTGCTGAATTTAAACTACTAATTGCTTAAATCTTCAGTACATTAAAAGGGCATGCACATTCTGAATGTCGCAGCTTGCTTTTCACATATTTAGTTATTTGTTTTTATTGCTAGTAAAAGAAATATCTGCTCACTTTCGATCTTTGGGGCCTGTCTGCTTCTGTTTACCATTGAAGTCCAAATATTCAGGCTACAGTTGGCACCACAGAGATGGGAAGGCAGGCTGGAGACTGTTCTCCTCCCCCCAGGGTTGTTGATAAAGCTGTCAGCCAGGTTGTGGGGGTAGAATTCTGGCAACACTTGTGTTCAGAATTTCTTAAGCTTAGCCAGCTGGCAAGGGATGTAATCAAAAGGAATGAATATGGCAATCTTGACTCCCTGCTACATAAACACACGCACACAAACACATGCATGCATGCACAATAACATTCATTTTGATTCCGGGACATACTGTGAGCTGTAGAAATGTTCAATTTCAAAACCTGAATACACCATGTGCTTTGCTTAACTTATTTATTTTTTAAACATAGAAAACCTACTAAAAGTCTCAGGTCTGTCTTTCTGGGACCTTACCTAAGTAGCCCGTTTTGTAAAAATAAATCTTACAATCTTATAAATAAAGGTTTAGATTCATAAATTGTATTCAGTATATTTTAAGGTACTTCTACGGGCCTTCTAAATGTTTCTGTGGTTTTTTCTTTATCATTTGTATGCTTAAAGTGGGTTTTCAGAGCTGTGGATCATTCATGAAGGCTGCAGTAGCTTACAGACTGGTACACCTTTCTGGATTGTAACTTGGCAATATATGTGAGAAATATTCCGAGTTTGCATAACCATTGATCCAACCATCCTTCTTCCACTATTTTTTCCTAAGGAAATAATTAAAAGCATGTGGAAAGATACAGTGACAAAGACGTAACGACATTCAATGCGGTGTTGTTTCTTATAATGAAACACGCTAGATTAAAGATAATACTATCCATGTAATGATGTATCATGTAAGTATCAAAAAGACTATGGAAGAATGTTTGAGGGTTTACTTTAGGTGTCAGCTTCACTAGATTAAGGAATATGTGAAGAACTGATAAAGCGTTACTTCTGGATGTGCCTGTGATGATGGTGTTTCCAGAGGAGATGGGAGTGTGAGTTGGTGGACTGAGTGGGAAAGACCCATCCTTAATGTAGACAGGCATGATTCAATTTACTGGGGAACCAGATAGACCAAAAAGGCAGAGGAAAGGTGAATTCTCCCCTTTCTCTCTCCTGGAGTTCCTGCCTTGAAGGACAACAGGACTCTGGCTTCTCTGACCTTGAAACTGCGGTACTTATACTAACAGTCCCCTGGGTTCTCAGACATTTGCCTTTTCTGGTCTAAGGCTTTGGAACTTAGACTGAGCCATGCTACAAGCATCTCAGGGTCTCCAGTTGGCAGATGGCCTGTCATGAGACTTCCCAACATCCATAATCATATAAGCCAATTTCCCTTGCGTGTGTGTGTGTGTGTGTCTGTGTGTATCTACATCTATATCATCTGTCTGTATCTATATATCTTGTTACATCTGTCTATATCTACACATCCTACATGGCAGCAGGCAAAGAGAGCTTGTGTAGGAGAACTCCTCTTTATAAAACCATCAGATCTCATGAGACTTATTCATTATCATGAGAAGAGCACAGGAAAGATCCGCTCCCATGATTCAATTACCTCCTACTGGGTTCCTCCCATGACATGTGAGAATTCTGAGAGCTACAATTCAAGGGCTCTGTCTCTCTGGAGAACCCCGACTAATGCAAATATTTAATGACAGAAAAACGTATATGTTAAAATTTTAGAAGTATGCTTTAAACAATACGTATGATATCCACATAAAAACAGCAGAGGAAGGTCTTCATAGTATTGAGATGTATATCTAAATCTTGGGATTATGAGTGATTTTTGTGTTTTTCTTCGTTACCTATTCTTCTGAAAATTTATGTAATGAATAATTTTTTTAAACGATACCCCAAGTAGTTGTAAAGAAGCTTTTAATGTGCCTAACATATATATAATTCTTTGCAACTCAACTTAATTTGCTATTAACACAACTGTAGTTATCTGTGTAAAGTTCTTCCGTAAAAACACTTCCTTTATTGAGTGTTTATAATCATGAAATAGTTTTATAATCTTGAGGTTATCAGAAGCAAGAGGAAGAGGTACCAGAGAGGAGTCAGACAGGAATGGGGAGGGAGAGAGAGAAACACAAATATGAGATTAAATTATATTTCCATTTAATTTTCAAATTACCTGTAATGACCTTAAGCATGGATTCATCTGGAAAAAGTTCTAAGTATTATATTGAACTTGGCATTAGTGGTCTGGGGAACGTTAGAGTAAGAATTTTTAAATATGCCTAAAAAGAACTTTGTCTTAAGATTCATTCATTTTAGGTATACATTTTGCTGATGTCATGAAACACTTTTCAGGGTAGAGTATGCTTTGGTGGTAAATTATATAAAGTGGTCATACTACCAAGCAACATTTATATGTTTTCAAAGCTCTTATAGGGGCTTCCTTAATTCAGGTAGCTTATTTGTTTCTGCAATGGAACCATGACTGAGTAAGGTGAAGGACCGCTATGAATGTGACCAGAGGGCAGATGGAAAATTGCAATTCCTAGAAGGGAGGGTATGTGACTGGCTGGTGGCCTGGCCAGTGCTGAGTGGTGTTTAATATTAGACTTAGAGTTCTCCATTCAGCTTATTGTGCTCCTGTGCTTCCCTTAAGGGAAAGACACATTAAGGTGCAGGTGATGTAAAAGGAGATGTGGATGACCAATACCTTTGTTCATTTCGAAATATTGACTCTACAGTACAAAGAAAGACTTATGGGCATACGGAGAACCTGAACAGGTTGTAGACAGATGAGGAGAGATATATGTATTAGTCTATTTTCACACTGATAATAAAGTCATACCCGAGACTAAGTAATTTACAAAGGAAAGAAGTTTAATGAACTTGCAGTTCCGCATGGCTGGGGAGGCCTCACAATCATGGCAGAAAGTGAAGGGGGAACAAAGTCACATTTTACATGGTGACAGGCAAAGAGAGCTTGTGTAGGGGAACTCCCTTTTATAAAATCATCAGATCTTGTGAGACTTATTTACTATGATGAGAAGAGCCAGGAAAGATCTGCCCCCATGATTCAGTTAGCTCCCACTGGGTCCCTCCCATGACATGGGAATTATGGGAGCTATAATTCAAGATGAGATTTGGGTGGGGACACAGCCAAACCATATCAGTGTATAACTGATAATGTGTGGGAGCCACTCTTCATTTCTTGCTGTGTAAATGAACATGAAATCACAGTTGTTATTATGGAAAGAGCAGTGAACAGGGTCCTGAGACAGGGCTCTAGTCTTAGCTTTCTTTGGACCAGACTCTGAGTTTTAGTGCATTTATATGTTAAATTAACAGTTGAATTACATGTAGGAAATCTAAGGTGCTTCTAGAATGATGTGCTATTGTTTGAATAGTGGAAACAGTCATACACTGGGGATTACTACAAAAATTTCTAACTTATCATTATCCCTTCATTTGGGTTGCCTTTCAAAATCCTCCAGGTACAATGAATCAGGACTGCTCATCACTGAAATCTCTAGCAATTCTAGAGATTCTAGAATTATTCTAGAGTGAAACACAGTATCTATTTCCTGTCCTTGGTTTTAGGAACTTTCTCAGACTCCACACTGTGGCTTTCTGGATGTGGCCTCTTGCCTCTGGATATGCCCTCCCTTCTCTGATTTCAGCTCTTTCACAGCTTCTGAAGACTAAGAAAAATTATGAGACATATTAATAAGTTATTGTAACATTTGCTTTTTAAACTAGTTGAACAAATATAAAAATTCTGTTATTTTAAAGTTTCAGTTTTTTTAAGGTTCATTTTTAGGTTTTATTTCTTCATTTATTGATTCACAAAAGATTTATTTTAAGCTGGAAGACATTTTTTCCTCAAAGATTTTTTTCCCCACCAAAATATGGCACTAGAAGTGTTTTAGAATTTGGTACAAACACAATTTGAGTAAACTTTAAAAAAAAACTTAGCAAATTCATTGGAGATAGAAAATATGTATTTTATTATTTAATCTATTATTACTCAATACCATGTTTTATAGTTTTATAGAGAATGCTACATGTAATGATCACGCATTAAAATGTACATCAGACAAGGTGGCTTTAAATACACCTCTTTTATATTTTGGGTGGGGATTTTCATTTCATGATATTTAGAATTTTTACGATTAGGTACATGTAGATGATTCATTGCATCTCTAATATGAAATGTGTTTCATTGTTTCATTCCTCAGCTTCGGTAAATAACTCTGACATTGGCACAAAGGTTTAAGCCCATATGTAAAGTCTGGCAATGCAGGGCTTGACTTTTTCAATTATTTTTCCTACTAAAAACGTCTAAGGATGTTGACTTATTGAAATATCATTACTACTTCACCCTGGAAAGTTTCATAATATACTTTGCAGAACAATTGCCACGTCTTAGAAGGAGTTTACGAGCTCATGAGGGAACTTAAAGTTCTAATGCAGAGGTGTTTTGCTGTTTAACAAGATCAGTGGTAAAACTGAATACGATGTTCTCCTCCCAATCTTTTTCTAAATGATGATTACATTTTAGTAAAATGATGAACTCTCAGACTATCTTGTGTGCTGACAGTACTGCATCATGGCCCCTAACACATCCACACACATGTGTCCCATTCCTAGAAATAGAGGAGAGGATATGAGGTCATTTATGATGAAATTCTGATCCCAGAATGTTTTGAAGTGTTCACTGACAACATTCACAATAACAAAATCATTTGGCCACCATTACAGCTGTGGCGGAGCATCTTGTTTTTAGGAAATATTTACAGATAACAAATTTTACTAATTTCAAGACATTTTTATTGTTTTAGGCACCCAGCAAGTATTGTCTTTTATGATATAATGTTTGTGATTATAGAGGGATGGTTCATAAACATTCCCATGCTTTTATCAGCTCTCACAACATGTCTTATTATCTTCCTCCTGAAAAAAATTAAAGCACCCAGACAAGCATAAATAAATTGTTCAGTTTCATACCATTAGGCATTAGAAAGTCAGAAAACTAATGGGCTTTCACTTCTCACTGTTTTTAAACAGTTTACTGCGAATCATGTTCAAAGATGCTGGAATTGAGCTCCTTCTAACACCGAAGCACAGCATAGAGAGTAAGACAAAGTCCCAACTATGAGGATTTTATAAGCAAGTGGCATGCGTTGTCTGTCACCAGAAGTCTAACACTTTTGCCTACTGCACCTTGATGTCACAGTCACCAAGAAAAACAAAAGCGCAAGACAGTCAAGTACTACATGGAACAATCCTTTACTCACAAAGAGTTAGAGCAAGATCAGCTTTAGTAGTGGGCACTCATCCCCCATGTCCAACAGATCCCTCCTGGCAGCCAATACAGGGCCATTGGCCACACATATTCCTCTAGTGCTGCAGAATGAAGGGCCCTGTCTCCTCCTTGCAGAGGACAGATAATAGCCCAGCATGAGCTATAGGGACCTTTATATCTGGGTAAGGAGGTGTTCCAGCCCCAAGGCTCATTCTTATGCAGCCAAGTGGAGATCAAAAGAGTGTATGAATAAGACTGCCTTTTCCAGCAGAAGAGGCTTGCGGAAAAATCTATGTCCTGGTACACATCTCCATACTTATGACATCTTATACTTACAAGGAGGAAATATAACTCATATTCCTTTGAGTAATAATGAAATTATAACGTAACTTCTTTGGATTTTCATATTCCTATGGCTTTCTGGGGTAGAAGTCATATAGCTCTGAAAATGCATAAAAAGTGGGGCTATTGGCCAGATGCAGTGGTTCCTGACTGCAATCCCAGCACTTTGGGAGGGTGAGGTGGGCAGATCACAAAGTCAGGAAATCGAGACCATCCTGGCCAAGATGGTGAAACCCTGTCTCTACTAAAAATATAAAAATTAGCTCGATGTGGTGGCGCGTGCCTATAGTCCCGGCTACTCGGGAGCTTGAAGCAGGAGAATCGCTTGAACCCAGGAGGCGGAGGTTGCAGTGAGCTGAGATAGTGCCATTGCACTCACTCCAGCCTGGTGACAGAGAGACTCTGTCTCAAAAAAAAAAAAAAAAAAAAAAGGACTGTGGACTTTCAAGTGTTTTTTTTTCTGATAAGTGTTTTCTGGCACATGAATAGTACCAAGACATGGAATTCTTTCATGGCCCCAAACAAGTTTACTTTATTGTTCATTTCACTGCAGAGACCATAACATGACTATGAGATACCTAGACATTTTCATGGTTGGATGGAGGGAGATGGAGAGAGAGTGGTCAATAGGTACAAAGTTACAGTTAAACAGGAGAAATAAGTTCTGGTGTTTGTTGCAGAATAGAGGGACTATAGTTAACAATATTGTGTATTTCAAAATAGCTAGAAGAGAAGATTTTGAATGTTTTCACTACAAAAAAATAATAAATATATGGTAATGAATATGTTAAACACCCTCATTTGATTATTGCACCATGCGTACATGTATCCAAAAGTCACCCTGCACTTTATGTACAATTATGTGTCAATTTTAAAAATAATTTAAAAAATGGCTTTATAAGAAGATACACACTTTTTTTTAAGCACTGTGGTTTGTAAATACACACATTTTTTATTATGAATTCCAGAAATGGAAAAAACAATAGTTCTGGAAGTCAAACATGCAAAGACAATCAATAAAACATATTAGTATATCTTTTCCCTTTGCAACACTGCCACCTTCTCCTTTAGTCTAACTCTTTAAAGTTAATGTAGTTTAAAAGTTAAATTTTGGGAATGGCTAGTTGGCATTTAATAGTTAAATATGCATAATGAAGCAGGAAAAAACCCAACAAAGACAATCACATTGCTCTATTTCATGGAATAACAGCTGGGATGCTCATTTGCTGTCTTTTTCAGGCTCATAAAACTCATTCTAAAACAGCCTTCCAAATACCACTGTGAAAGCCAAGATTTTTTTTTCTTTCTAGAAATCAAATGACTTCTTGTAATACTATTTTATGGAATCTGTTGATTATTTTACCATTTGGGCATAGAGATACTCTCAAGAGCAGTAGAAATTCACCTATACCAAATTTAAATCACCCCTTCTTACGATGCACTGCTGGAGACGTATAGTTCCAAATACATCATGATTTTGTTGTTTATTAAAATCAATGCATAATTATTCAGAAAGTGATGGTCAAGTGACAGTTTGGGGTTTTGTGTGGTTCTGGGTGTTCATCATTTGCCCATATTTACCATTGAATGTGAACCCCGATCTTGCTCCTCTAACTTCTTCACTTTTCCCTGAGAGACTGTTAGAGGATGGAGGAGAATGTGCCAGGCTGACAACTGGTGCTAATATTAACCCACCTGGAGTTTGGTGGAGAAAAGGATAAATATACTTGGTCAATTAAAATTTAAGAGCTCTCCTTGTGGGTGAGATGAAAAGACATACATTAACTTTCACAAATAAAGACATTTGGAATTTTTACCAGATAAATCTGATGAGTACAGATCTGGATTTCATTAATTTTTGGGGGTCCTTGTAGTTATGTGTGCAGATGTTACCAATAAAAATATGAATTATGCCATTTTCTCCTTTATATTATTGATTTTGGCTATATTATCTGTTATATGTTTCTCCAGTAAATAAGACAATAATAGTGAAAACTAATATTTATTGAGTGCTTACTTTGGCCAGTAATAATCTTATTTTACATATGTAAATTAGGTAATATATGTAAGATATTTATAATAGTGGGGGAAACAAGGGTAGAGACTAGTATTATATTCATTTAAAAGGTGAGGAAACTGAGACACAGATCATTTACATAATTTTCCCAAGCTAGTAAGAGGTACACTCAGGCTCTAAATCCAAAACCTGTTCTCTTCATCACTATGTCATAGTGACGTAGCTCACTCATAGGCAGAGAACATGATATTTCTTATTTCTGGCTGGTGTATTGTCTGTGAGCATACTGGGGTGGTTCACAGTGGGTGCTGGCAGAGGGGCATTAATAAATAGAATCAATTTCCTGCATGATGTTTTTGGAGATGTTAAGAAACTGTCAATATCATCACACAGTGACCCCAGCTCCTTCAAACCACACCCCTACTACTGTAACTGGGTCACAGGTAGGTTCTCTGTGGCTAATAGCACGCGTGTAGAAGATTCTGGTCGCATTACTGTGGAGCGTATGCTAGAGATAATGCATGTGGCCACCATGACTCAGTTTCAGCCAGTCCTTCAGGTTTTGCTTGGAAAAGTCCCGGGATAATAGAAGGAATGTTTTGAAATAAAAATTGTGAAAAGAATAGAATTGATTTTGTCGATCTTTTCATTTGAGATTAGTTTTTCTTTGGTCGGATCAGCAGCTATTGGGTAGACTCTGTGTGGCATAAATGTTTCACCTAAGAGGTTGATCTTTTAGCTGTAATTTCAAACTCCTAAGAAAGGGCTCTTAAAGGTCAGGTGTGGTACCTGGTGTTCAAAGATAATATCCCAATCAGCCGTGCCTTCTAGTAAATTAGTTTCCTGTCACTGCTCTCACAAATTGCTACAGATTTTGTGGGTTAACATGAATTATTTTACTGCTCTGTAGGTCGTAAGTCCAGTACAGGTAACACTGGGCTAACATCAGTATGTCAGCAGGGCTGCATTCCTTTCTGGAAGCTCTAGGGGAGAATCCATTGACTTGCATTTGCTAGTTTCTCAAGGCTGCCCACATTCTTGGCTTGAAGATCCCTTCCTCCGTCTTCAGGCTAGCAATGACGGGCTGAGTCTTCATGTTGCCAGCTCTCTGGTTCTCTGGAGCTGAGAAAGGTCTTTCCACTTTTAAGTACTCATATGATTAAATTGGGCACAAGGATAATCTCCCCATCTCAAGGTCTATACACTTAATCACATCTGCAAAGCTCCTTTTGCCATATAAGGTAACATTCTGTGGATTAGAACATGGACATCTTTGGAGGCATTTTTCTGTTGGCCATATGCCCTTATACAGGTCCCTTCCCCAAATCTAAGCTGTTTCTGTGGCTCTATCTTGAATGGGGTGTGATGTTGTGTGAATTTTGAAGCCTTGCAGCTTCCCACCTGGGGTTCTTGGAATTCTGGCTATTAGATATTCTCTATTGGGACTTCTCACTATGTTGCGAGAAGCTCACACCATGTAGAGATGTCATGTAGCAGGCACCGAGATCCTAGCAGGTGGTGAGCAGCAGCTGCCAGGCATAAGAGTGAATCTCCTTAAACATCCAGCTTAGCTGAGCCTTCAGATGACTGCCGGCCCAGCTGATATCTGACTGCAAGGAGAGACCCCAAGTGACAGTTTCTAGTTGAGTCCAGCCATCCACTGAACACTGGGAGGTAACAAATTATCATTTTAGGCAGCTAAATGTAATGCAGAACTGAATAATAAAAGAGTGAAGCTGAGTTGAGGTTTCCATATTTTAACCAATCAACTCTGGCCAGGGGTTAATTAAGGTCATTATGTCTGTCAGGTAGCTTAGTTGCAAAGAGTAGAAATGAACTCTGGTTAATTCAAGCAGAAAAACAATTTCTTTAAATCATAAACAGCATGTTGGTTCTCAGCCATGTGCTTGGAAATTTCTGCAATTTGGTTTGGCTCCTCATTTAGGAATATTTTGAGAATTGGATTCTGGTGCTTTTCAGTCTCTACTTCCAATTTAACATTTCAATTTACAAATGAAATTGGGCATCGTCCGGAATTGCATGGAGGATTGTAGAACCAGACTTGGAGGCAAAGAACAGCAGCAAAGAACAGTGCCCAAAAATTATGTCCCAGAAAGAGGCTCAGTGAGAAGATTGTTCCACCACTATCAGGGCCAAAGTCTAAACTCTGAATCGCTATTAGAGGGACCACAGGTGCTGACACTCATTATCAAAACCAGCACTGCTACAACTCCTATCCCAGAATGTCCATCTCACTTCAATTGCCACTCCACTGATATTCAGCTAATTTTAAGAAATATTAGGAAATTGATATACCTATTTCTACATAATAATATGCTGGTATAACAAAATATTTGGAAGGACACATGCTGACTAATTATGGTAACCTTTGGAAAGTTGGATTAAGGGAGAAATTTACTTTCTCTTAGCATGCTTCTATGTGGCTTGAGTGGTTTATAAAACATTGTTAATTTTGTAATAAAAGGCATAGAATTCTGAAAATAAAACACAAATTTCTCAAAGTTAACATGTTGTACTGTAACCATTTTCTAGTTAATTTGTCATTATGCTTTGTAACCGAAAGGGGACAGGGAAATGTAGAGGAACAAATGGAAAGTCTGATGAACATTGCTGTCTGTGCCTGTCAGTCCTGATTCCTCACTTTTAAAATAGTTCTAATGATGGCATCTACTTCTGTTACCTTTGCTCGGAACAACTCTGTCCTTACCTGTTTCAGGTCTCTGCTAAAATGTCTCTTTTTCATAAAGATAGACCTTTCATACCACCTTGTATAAAAGAATCCATCTAGCCACCTGCCCAGCCCCCACTTCCATCTCATTATCTTCCTTCCCTGTTCTCCATTTATCTTCATTTCCTGACTTATCACCATCCAATATATTAGGTGTTACTTGCTTATTTGTAATTGTCTGTTTTCCTTATTAGAGCTTCATGAGGACAATTTTCTTGCCTATTTTGTTCATGGTTCTATCTCCAGGCTGAGCACAGGGACTTCAATGTCTCTTGGTAGTATGGGTCTATGCATTGTTTTGTCCGTTTACAAAACTCAATGTTCTTGTAAACAGTTCACATAATATAAATGTATATGGAAGAAAGAGTAAAACACTTATTGAGTGGATAAATAGAAAACCCAGATGGTTAATTGCAAAGAGGAAATAAATATATAAGACCCTTGGCTGCCGGGCGCGGTGGCTCACGCCTGTAATCCCAGCACTTTGGGAGGCCGAGGCGGGTGGATCACAAGGTCAAGAGATCGAGACCATCCTGGTCAATATGGTGAAACTCCGTCTCTACTAAAAATACAAAAATTAGCTGGGCATGGTGGCACGTGCCTGTAGTCCTAGCTACTCGGGAGGCTGAGGCAGGAGAATTGCTTAAACCCAGGAGGCGGAGGTTGCGGTGAGCCGAGATCGTGCCATTGCACTCCAGCCTGGGTAACAAGAGCGAAACTCCGTCTCAAAAAAAAAAAAAAAAAAAAAAAAAAAAAAGACCCTTGGCACAATACCTGACACATAGCAAGTGTTCAATAATTACCTTTTAAAGTTAATAATTTTGTTTACTAGTAATCAATTTTATATTACCTTTATTAATACATTTCATAGCATAATTCCTGGGCCATAGTAAGAATAAATGTAAACTCAGAAGATGAATAAATAGAATTCCATAGCAGAAAGCACAAAAGAATAGGTGCTCATATAATGACACTTGATAATTACTGAGTCCTGTCAATTCCTACAAGCTCTCCGCCTCTCTGCTAAGGACTGCTTCTCCCTAGGCCAGAGATATGTTTGAATCCCTTCCTCAAACCATCCACTGCTTCTGTATGTCTCTCTCTGATCATTTCAAAATTACAGAAGCAGTAACCCCATTGATTTTTTGAACATTTTTTAAAAAAATATATGTTAATTATACTTCCATGCACGATACAGTCTTTAAAACCCAGTTAGGCAAAGAAAACATTTTTGTAGTAAATCTTTTCCAGTGTAATTAGAGCACATATTTTATTAAGCTACATGTATTCTTGAGTTTGTTTTAAAAAAACAGAGCTGCTTTTGCCTTTGCCTCTGCATTCTAGTGTACGTGGTTGCCGAAAGCTACTCTTCATTTTCACAGCTAGTTTAGTTAATGCTATTATTTCCAAGCAACATAAATATTCATCATTTTCTGTTCCATTGTGTAGTTCTTCCGATTTTATTATTTTATTACTGTTCATAAATTTTAGCAGTTCTAGATTTCCAACTTCTTTTCACTTATTCTTTAATTTATAGGCTTTCCGACTTCAAAGCCTTTGAATTTTTGTTCAAAAGAAATGATTTATTTGGATTAAGAACTTAAATGTAAGACCCAAACTATAAAACTATTATAAGAAAACAGAGAAAATGCTCCAGGACATTGGCCTAGGCAAAGATTTTATGGCTGAGACCTCTGAAGCACAGGCCACAAAAACTAAAAGTCAATAAACAAGTTGGATTATATTAAACTATACACCATGGAATATTATGCAGCCATCAAAAACAATGAGTTCGTGTCCTTTGTAGGGACATGGATGAACCTGGAAACCATCATTCTCAGCAAACTGACACAAGAACAGAAAATCAAACACCACATGTTCTCACTCATAGGCGGGTGTTGAACAATGAGAACACATGGACACAGGGAGGGGAGCATCACATACTGCGGTACGTTGGGGGGAAAAAGGGGAGGGACAGTGGGGGATGGGAGTTGGGGAGAGATAGTATGGGGAGAAATGCCAGATATAGGTGATGGGGAGGAAGGCAGCAAATCACACTGCCATGTGTGTACCTATGCAACAATCTTGCATGTTCTTCACATGTACCCCAAAACCTAAAATGCAATTAAAAAAAAAAAGCTTCTGCACAGCAAAGGAAACAATCAACAGAGAGAAAAGACAATCTGTTAAGTGGAGAAAATATTGAAAACTATTTACTTGAGAAGGGACTATATCTAAAATATACAAGGAACTCAAACAACTCAACAGCAAAAAAAAAAAAAAAAAAAAAAATTCAACTATTGTGGAAGACAGTGTGGCAATTCCTCAGGGATCTAGAAATAGAAATACCATTTGACCCAGCAATCCAATTACTGGGTATATACCCAAAAGATTATAAATTGTTCTATTATAAACACACATGAACACGTATGTTCACTGAGCCACTGTTTACAATAGCAAAGACATGGAACTAACCCAAATGCCTTTCAATGATAGACTGGATCAAGAAAATGTGGCACATATACACTGTGGAATACTATGCAGCCATAAAAAACGATGAGTTATTGTCCTTTGCAGGGACATGGATGAAGCTGGAAACCATCATTCTCGGTATACTGACACAAGAACAGAAAATCAGACACCATATGTTCTCACTCATAAGGGGGTGTTGAACAATGAGAACACATGGACACAGGGAGGGGAACAACGCACACCAGGGCCTGTTGGTGGGTGGGGAGCTAGGGGAGGCATAGCGGGGGGTGGGGGGATTGGGGAGGTATAACATTAAGAGAAATACCTAATGTAGATGACAGGGGGATGGATGCAGCAAACCACCATGGCATGTGTATACCTATGTAGCAATCCTGCACAATCTGCACATGTACCCCAGAACTTATAAAAAAATTTTTAACTTGTATGAGTATATAGTAGGTGTATATATTTATGGGGTGCATAAGATATTTTTATACAGGTATACAATTTATTATAATTATCTCAGAGTATATATTTATGGGTGCATGAGATATTTTTATATAGGTATAAAATTTATAATAATTATCTCAGGGTATAGGGAGCATCCATCACCTCAAGCATTATCATTTCTTTGAGTTTTAAATGTTCTGATTATACTCTTTTAATTATTTAAAAATGTACAATAAACTATTTTTTAGTCACTGTAAAAAAGTGTGCAAATAATCTGCATAGATGTTTCTCAAAAGAATATACACAAATGGCCAACAGGTATATGAAAAAATGCTCAAAATCCTAATAATCAGGAAAATATAAATTAAAACCACAATGAGATACTATCTTACTCCAGTAGGAATGGCTATTACCAAAAAGACAAAAGGTACATGCTGACAAGGATACAGAGAGAAGAGAACTCTTATACACTGTTGGTGGGAATGTAAATTAATACAGTTATATGGAAAACAGCATGGAATTTCTCAACAAGCTAAAAATAGAACTACCATCTGACTCAGTAATCCCACTGAATAAATATTCAAAGGAAAGGTTATTGGTATGTTTAAGGGATACCTGCACTGTCTTGTTTATTATAGGACTATTCACAATAGCCAAGCTATGGAATTAGTTTACATGTTCATCAGTGGATGAGTGGATAAAGAACATGTGATATGCACACACGCATATATATACATACATATACAGCCAGTGGAATACTTTCAGCCATAAAAAAATAAAATCCTGTCAGTTACAACAACACGAAGGGAACTGGAGATCTTTATATTAACTGAAATAAACAAGACACGGAAAGAGAAGTATGGAAGCCAAACACTGATCTCATGGAGGTAGAGTAAAATGATAGTTACTCGAGGCTGGGAAGGGTATGTTGGGAGATGGGGAATGAAGAGAGATTGGTTAATGGGTACAAATACAGTTATATAGACAGAATAAATTTTAGTGTTTGATAGAACAGTAGGATGACTACAGTTAACAATACATTGTATATTTTAAAATAACTAGAAGAGAAGATCTGAAATGTTCCCAACACAAAGACATCAGTGTTTGAGGTGGTGAATATCCTGAATGCCCTGATTTGATCATTAGGTATTGTATGCATGTTTCAAGACAGCACAAGTATCCCATAAATATGTAAAAATACTGCGTATCAATAAAAAAGAAATGATTTATGGAATTCCAATGTGTAAAACAAATAATTGTATCTGGTCAAAGGTACATACCTAGAAACACACAGCCCTGCATTTCCCTGACGGTTAGTTGACTCTGCGATTCCCACACATTATTACATTCTCTCTCTCATCATTACCGACATAGCTCCCACTTTTTATGGATGTCCTGTGTTACATACTCTTTCTTTTATGGTTTTTATAGTATTTTGTACATGTTCCTATCATTGTTCTTGCCACATTGTATTTCAATTTGATTTGCCTGTTTCTCTGACTATGTGGTGGAGTCCTTGAAGGCAGAGTGCTATATCTCTAATGCCTAGTAACAGTAAATACTCAATTAAAGTTAGATCAATGACTGACTCTTTGTCCATGTCCAACGTAAGAGATGTGAAATCAGACGAGGTGGATTGATAAGGCTGAGGTCTAAATGAGAGGAAGGATACAATAGGTAAGCTGTCATCAGAAAAGTGATGCTAGGCAGGAAGTGTGAGAGATAAGAGGGGACATGTATCAGTCAGGATCCCAACAGGAAAGAGGAGTCACACACAAACTAAGACATTTCCAGGAAGATATATTTGCAAGGGGACTCTCTGCAAAAGTGAATGTTCTGGGGAAGAGGGAACCCCAGGAATTGGTGCAGTATTAGTGTCAATAGAACCATTACCACTCTAGGCCCATATAGACAAGAGCCAGGGAGCTGTTACCAGAATGCTGAAGGAGTCAGAGAAAGTCACCTTGAAATAAATGATGCTTGGTCAGGAGACACGGCAAGTCTCAGGTGATAGCACAGGCAGGAAGTCAAGAGAATAAACGCCAGACCTCATTCTCAATCCTCTTAGCAATTTCTCCCTCTCTTATTTTTTTTCTGGCTTCCCAGTGGCTGAGCCCTTCTGTCAACAGAGTTCATCCAGGTCAGTGTCCCAGAGAAGAAAGTAGGCTGGAGAATGATGGAGCATGGATTTGAAGTGGCAAATATAAGATATCTAGCACAAGATATTTGGTGTGGGACCAAGCCTAAAAGTGAGGATAAAGATGGTTGTTTGCCAGATTACAGTGACGTGGGAGAGGGAGCTTACTGTATTACATTGTTGCATTACAAACAGGCCCCAAATCTCAGACTCATACTGCAATACGCATTTATTTAGCTCACATGTCTGTGGGTTTTTTTAGGTTGCGCTCAGTTGGGTGGTCTTGCTGGTGCAGTTTTTTTCCCCAAGTGTCGTTCTTTTTCCTGGACCCTTAGCCTCACCCATGGATGCTCTTCTCGTAGAATGGCAGAAGTGAAAGGGAGCAAGACCAGTTATGCAAGTTAATTTGCAAGCTTTTGGCCATATCGCACCTGCCAATATTCTCTTGGCCCAAACAAGTCACATGGCCAAGTCTGAGATAGCAGGTGTGAATATTTGTGAATAATAATCTGTGATACCCATCAAAGACACTTCTGCATCTTTCTTCCTGCCATCTTCTAAACACTAGTTAAGACAAATGCTCACAAATGGCAGAGGATTCTTTGATGGATCTTGTGGAATTCCTTCCAGCATTGTCCTTCAAAGCTATAGAGTTACTTACCTTAAAAAAGAATTTGGAATATATTATTGACTGTGGATTTTGCTGCTAATTTCTGCACATTCAGCCTCTCTAGAGAGCACTATGGAGGAATGTAATTTTTTTCTAAAACAGTCTTGGAAATGCCTAGAAAATGTCCATACCGTATGATTATATATAATATTCTGGCACATAAGCATAGTGGCACTGGTATTTAAAATTTAAGTATTACTTTTAGGAATGTACGTAACATTTTTGGGATGCATATATGGCTTGGTTTTATATAATTTGGCAAATACACTGAACTTTTTTTTTTTGCCAAGTGGAGTAGATTTAAATTTATGGATTCATTTTGAAAAGTTATATTTTTACTATTTGAATTACTTCTTTCCAGAGACATGGTATATCTATTTATTAAGAATTCGTTTTATGCCCTCCAATAAAGTGTTACAGTTATGTTCTCATATTGGTGCTGTATCCTTCTTGGTAAATTTATTTTCAAATATTTTACAGTTTTGTAGCTAGTGTGAATTAGATTGTTTTCCCCTCACTTCTGGCTAGATGTTTCTGGGAAAGAGAAATCCTACTACTTATTATATACTAATTTGTGTCTGGCCGCTGGCCTTAAAAAACGTGGAAGTGAGTAACTTTGAATTCCTTGGTGAGAATAAAACACAAAGGTGAAATTATTTCTTTTTTGCTTTTAGAGGCTAAAATGTAATGACATAGTAATTGGCATGTAAAGATTAATTCTTCCATTTATTTATTTTTATTGAGTAACTATTAAATTCAAAACACTGTTACTATATCAACAGTGGTTTAAAGGAAGTTAATGAGATGTGTCTTCTAACATAAAGAAATTTAACATCTTGCTGGGGAGATGATGTAAACAACAAATACAGGCAAGAATAACTGAAAGACTATAGTATATTTTCTTTATGGCTCACTGTAAGCTTTCTGAAACAGGACCTGTGACTTGGTACCCAAAATATCATATTAGGCATTTAATAACAGTTGAGTGTGAACAAGAAATGATTCATTCCAATTAGAAATCTTAGAAGTTTCATGGAGGAGATAGTGCTTGTGATACACTATAAAACATGGGTAGAATTTCAATGAGTGAAAAAGATGGGGAAGATAAAAACATCCTGGTTGAGGGAACAGCATAATCAAAGCACGGATGTGTAAAATTTCCTAGCATGTTTGGGAATGGTGAGTAGTTGGATATGGCAAAGCATAGGTACCTAAAGGGATATAGCAGAAGGCGGGGCTAAGAGAGAAGTTTTGAAAACGTTGTGTGGGAACATAAAATTGAGACTAAGGACTTTGGACTTTGATCGTCCAAACAAAGTCACTGGAGGCATTTGAGGAGGAAGTAGAAGCATGCAGCACCCATGGCTATTAAAAAGTTGGAGTGGAAGCCAGGAGAGTGAAATCTGGGACCCTTTAGGAAGCTCTAGCAGCATCCAAGCAAAAGATTGGTGTTAAGAGCTGCATTAGTTCAGAGGCAGAGGCAGTGGAGAGGAGGAGATGGGTGTGGTAAGTGTCCCTAGGGCACAGCTGAAGGGCTTCGGCAGCCAAACTGGCGTGGGTTGAGAAGTTATTTGACTCCAGTAGTTCAAGTTCAAGGGTGGCTGCGAGGATGCTGGTGCCATTTCTGAGAAATAGAACTCAGGAGGAAAATATGTTTGGTCTATCTTCAGTTTTGCAAAAAGGTTGAGCTTGAAGTCCGGGAGGCACATTTACGGCATTCTGAAGAGGGTGGTGTAGTAGTTTACAGCCTGAAAAATCTTTGTTGGTCTACGTTTGGAGTGACCAGATTATTTCTGAGAAGCAAAATTGCAAACATTGCAAAGAATGTCTAAATAAATAGTAAAAATTTTATGGAACAATGTAACACCCAATAGTTTTCTTTTTTATTTTATTTTATTTATTTGTTTTTTAAGAT
The DNA here is from genome assembly GCA_004027835.1 of Alouatta palliata. Lineage (NCBI taxonomy): Eukaryota > Metazoa > Chordata > Mammalia > Primates > Atelidae > Alouatta > Alouatta palliata. The sequence goes on from PVKV010013716.1 coordinate 56,023, forward strand.
TTTACTTTAGGTTCAGGTTACGTATGCAGGTTTGTTATATAGGTAAACTGCATGCCACAGGTGTTTGGTGTACAGATTATTTCGTCATCCAGGTAATAAACATAATACCCAATAGGTAGTTGTTTGATTCTCTCCCTCTTTCTGTCTTCCATCCTCAAGTACACAATGCTTAGCTCCCACTTATAAGTGAGAACATGCCGTATTTGGTTTTCTGTTCCTGCATTAATTTGCTTGGAATAATGGCCTCCAGTTCCATCCATGTTCCTGCAAAGGACATGATCTCATTTGTTTGTGTGTGGCTGCATAGTATTCCATGGTATATATGTACCACATTTTCTTTATCTTGTTTATAGTTGATGGGCATTTAGGTGGATTCCATGTCTTTGCTGTTGTGAATAGTGCTGAAATAAACATACACATGCATGTGTCTTTATAGAAGAACAATTTGAATTCCTTCAGGTATATACCCACTAACAAGATTGCTTGGTTGATTGTTACTTCTGTTTTAAGTTCTTTGAGAGATTGCTACACTGATTTCCACAATGGCTCAACTAATTTACATTCCCACCAGCAGTGTATAAGCGTTCTCTTTTCTCCACATCCTCACCAGCGTCTGTTATTTTTTTTTTCTTTTTTTGCTATGTCATTTTAATCCTTTCCTTCTCTTTCTGCTTCCTGGAGGCCATTAATCAAGGAAGAAATGCTTTACTTTCTGAAGCTCCTGATCAATTTGGTGACATCCACAGGAACAATGTGTTAAACATAATTTGAAAAGTTTTGCTCTGTTCCGAAGCTGGACCTACAGCTTGAAACCACGTGTCTCTGAGGTACATGCCTCTTCTCTCTAATGCAGACTGAAGATGTTCAATAATGTCTAATATGCCCACTGTGACTGGTGACTCCAAACCAGGACAACCAGATAGTATTGAACGGTCAGCTCCCAATAACAGGAAATTTTGAACATAAAACCTTGATTTTGAAAATCAGTCCTGGGCACTGTCTCTTCTCCGTAGTCCTTGCTCTTTTCCCATGAGTACCCTGCTCCTGACTGTTTGGGGGCTTTGCTTTCCATTTTTTTCCTGACTAAAGCATTTAAAAATTTTTAAATTTTAGATTCAGGGGCTACAGGTGCAGGTTTGTTACATGGGTGTATTGTGCGATGCTGAGGTTTGGGCTTCTAATGATCCTGCCACCCATGCAGTGGACATAGTACCTGGTAGGTAGTTTTTCAATCCTTGCCCCCTTCTTTCCCTCTCTGCTTTTAAAATTCCCACTTATGAGTGTCAATTATTTCAACCATCGTGGAAGACAGTGTGATGATTCCTCAAGGATCTAGAAATAGAAATACCAAATCCCTTTACTAGGTATGTAACCAGGGGATTATAAATCATTCTATTATAAAGACAAATGCACATCTATGTTTATCGTGACACTGTTCACAATAGCAAAGACTTGGAACCCACCCAAATGCCTATCAATGATAGACTGGATAAAGAAAATGTGGCATATATACACCATGGAACACTATGCAGCCATAAGAAAGGATGAGTTCATGTCCTTTGTAGGGACATGGATTAAACTGGGAACCATTATTCTCAGCAAACTGATGCAAGAACAGAACCAAACACCGCATGTTCTCACTCATAAGTGGGAGCTGAACAATGAGAACACATGGACACAGGGAGGGGAGCATCACACACTGGAGCCTGTTGGGGGCTGGGAGGTTAGGGGAGGGACAGCAGGAGGTGGGGACATAGGAGAGGGATAGCATTAGGAGAAATACTAATGTAGATGACAGGGCGATGGATGCAGCAAACCACCACCATGGCACGTGTATACCTATGTAATGAGCCTGCACGATCTGCACACATACCCCAGAGCTTAAAGTATAATAAATTAAAAAAAAGAAAAAGAAAATTCTCACTTATGTAACAAACCTGGATGTCCTGCACATGTATTCCAGAACTTAAATAAAATTCCCAGTGTTTACTGTTCCCATCTTTCTGTCCAGGTGTACCCAATGGGACATTCTTTTTTATGGCTGTATAGTATTCCATGGTGTATCTGTACCAAATTTTCTTTATCCAATCCATTGTTGATGGGCACTTGGGTTGATCCCTTATCTTTGCTGTCATAGATAGTGCTGTGATAAACATATGTCACTAAAGCAGTTTAAATCTACCAGCATACTTGGCCTTTCTGTTTTTTAAAATTGTAGTAAAATATGCATAAAATTTTCCATGTGAATAATTTTTAAGTGTACATTTCCACAGTGTGAAGTACATTCTCATTGTTGTGAAACCAATTTCCAGCACTCATTGCACCTTGCAAAACTGAAACCGTGTACCCATTAAACACTGCCGCCTCCCACAGGCCCTGACAACAACCATTCCGCTTTCTGTCTCTATGAATCTGCTACTCTAAGTACCTCATATGAGTGGAATCATATAGTATTTGTCTTTTTGTGACACTTTCCTGGTTTTGAGCCATTTCTCTGCGTATAATTTAAACTCACCTGAGGTGTTGTCACTCTGTGTACCTTTTGTCCTGGACTCCAGAACCCCACTAGCATCCTACTGGGCCTGAGCTATGGTCCCCTGAGGGGATAACAGATGTGATGAAAGAATGCTTTAGCTACATGTAGTTTCCTATATTCAGTCTGCTCTTGTTCAAATCACAGAACTGGAAGAAATCCCAACACTCAGAGCATTTGAGCTCCTGTCTGACAGCAATATGTGCCACCATTTCTACCCTTTTCTGCACCCCATCCCCCAGCTCTGCATACAGATTAAATGCCAACAGCAAGAATGCAGGATCCTGGCAGTGAGAGTGAGAATATAGACAATGAGGAAACAACCACACCAGAAGTTTGGCATTTAAATTGCACTCTTCCTCTGAAGACAGTGACATGCTTACCAGATATTATCTGAACAGTGAGGCAAGTCCTTACAAAAGCTGCAGTCTGACAAATTAATCCCCACTAAGAAATGTGACTAAAACAGCAAAAGCAATGGCAATAAAAGCCAAGATAGACAAATGGGATCTAATTAAACTCCAGAGCTTCTGTACAGCAAAAGAAACAGTCATTAGAGTGAACTGGCAACCAAAAGAATGGGAAAAAATTTTGCAATTTACCCATCTGACAAAGGGCTAACATCCAGAATCTACAAAGAACTAAAACAGATTTACAAGAAAAAAACAAACAAACCCATTCAAAAGTGGGCAAAGGATATGAACAGACACTTTTCAAAAGAAGACATACATGAAGCCAACAAACATATGAAAAAATACTCATCATCACTGGTCACCAGATGAATGCAAATCAAAACCACATTGAGATACCATCTCACGCCAGTTAGAATGGCGATCATTAAAAAATCTGGAGACAACAGATGCTGGAGGGGATGTGGAGAAATAGGAACACTTTTACACTGTTGGTGGGAGTGTAAACTAGTTAAACCATTGTGGAAGACAGTGTGGCGATTCCTCAAGGACCTATAAATAGAAATTCCATTTGACCCAGCAATCCCATTACTGGGTATATACCCAAAGGATTACAAATCCTTGTATTATAAAGACACATGCACACATATGTTCATAGCAGCACTGTTTACAATAGCAAAGACGTGGAACCAACCCAAATGCCCATGAAGGATAGACTGGACAAGGAAAATGTGGCACATATACACCATGGACTACTATGCAGCCATAAAAAATGATGCATTTGTGTCCTTTGTAGGGACATGGATGAACCTGGAAACTGTAATTCTCAGCAAACTGACACAAGAACAGAGAACCAAACACCGCATGTTCTCACTCATAGGTGGGTGTTGAACAATGAGAGCCCATGGACACAGGGAGGGGAGCATCACACACTGGGGTCTGTTGTGGGGGGCCAAGGGAGGGACAGCAGCGGGGTGGGGAGGTTGGGGAGGGATAACATGGGGAGAAATGCCAGATGTAGGTGACAGGGGGGATAGAGGCAGCAAACCACATTGCCATGTGTGAACCTATGCAACAATCCTGCATGATCTGCACATGTACCTGAGAACCAAAAGTACAATAAAAAATAATAACACTATTACACTGTTGGTGGGAGTGTAAATTAGTTCAACCATTGTGGAAAACAGTGTGGCGATTCCTCAAGGACCTAGAAATAGAAATTCCATTTGACCCAGCAATCCCATTACTGAGTATATATCCAAAGGATTATAAATCATTCTACTATAAGGACACATGCACACGAATGTTCATTGCAGCACAGTTTACAATAGCAAAGA
>PVKV010013717.1:0-60345 GCA_004027835.1 Alouatta palliata
TATTTATAAAATTTATATTAAACATAATTTAAATATATATTAGAATATATTTGAAAAATATATGTATAAAGAATTTATATATAGAATATATAAAGAATTTATATAAAATAATAAAAGAATAAAAAGATAAATCAAAAGATTAGTTAACATGGATACCTAGAAGAGGGGAAGAAATAAGGTAAAGGAGGCAGACATGAAAGAGAGGCTTGTGAGAATACACCTCGTTTTATAGAATTGGCTTTGGAGCCCTGTACATATTTCACATAGTTAAACATTAAAAAATAGCAGCACTTAAAAATTGAAAACAAATTGTAATAAGTGAATCTAGGTGAATGTCAAATTGGTGCTCAATCACACACACACACAAAATAATTTCAAATAACTTTTAAACACAGTATTTGGACTGTTTCTCCTTAGGAGAATAATATCCTAAAGACCAAAGGAAGTGTTAAAAAAAAAAAAAAAACTTGTTTTCAAAAGTCTTATTTTCAGTAATAATATTGGCATTGCTGTTTTGAAACAATTATATGATAATATAGGTTAAAGTAAATGAAAATTATGTTAACATTTTTAGGAACAAAAATTTTAAGTATAAAAGTAAAGATACATATACAAAACACAAAGATGTTAAATAAAGCTGTATAATCTTAAAATTTAAATAAAATATATCAGTATAAATTCATGAGTTACTTTTCCCTTTCTAAAACAACAGAAAACCCTTACATATTCTTTTTTTTTTTTTTTTTAAACTTGTCACTGATGAAGCTCAGAGAATCCCTTGTGTGTTTCTTAACTCTGTCCATGGAAAAGTCCTGAAAATGACTAACTCAGTAGTGTTTAGCAATCACATGTCCAGATTGTGGTCTCTAAATATCATTTTCTACAAAATAAACCAGAGATCCATAGAGAAATAGCCAGTTCCAGATCTGGGGTAGGATCTATGCAAATTGGACATGGGAATTTTTGTTCTGCCAGAAAGGAAGAAATCTGTACAAGATTAATGGGATCATGTTAAAAGGAGGTAGGAGCTAACACCATAGGGCTTCCACTGGCCGAAGAGGGGTCAACTTGAACAAATCAATTATTGCCAAAGTATGCTAAAAAAAAAAACTCTTTGGTTGCTCTTGAATATTGATAAAGCACTAACTGATTCTGAAAATTGATAAGCAAATAAATAAGCATTTTCATTGTCTTTCTTGTGCCAACTGTATTTCGTGGTAAAAAGTTTGATGAGGGAAAGTTCTTTGTAAAATAAATGAAGGAGGCCAGGTGTGGTGGCTCACACTTGTAATTCCAGCAATTTGGGAGGCTGAGGTGAGCTGGTCACTTGGGTCCAGGAGTTCTAGACCAGTCTGGGCAATATGGCAAAACCCCATCTCTACAAAAACTACAAAAATGAGCCGGGTGTGCTGGCATGCACCTAGAGTCCCAGTTACTCAGTAGGCTGAGGTGGGAGGATCACCTGAGGCCAGGAGTTCGAGGCTGTAGTGGGCTATGACTGCAGCACTGCACTCCAGCCTGGTTTGGAATGAGCTGGAATGAAGCAGAGTTAAGACCCTGTTTCAAAAAACAAAAAGAAAGAATAATAAAATTATCACTATTTTGCTATCCCTAATAAAAAAACACATCTAGGCAACAATCCTTGATGCTGCTAAAACTATTAGCTACAAAGCCAGTGAGCAGAATGGGGAGATCTAGATGGGGTGAACCAGGCTAACAGCATTTAAACCCATTGATCAATCTTAGTGTCATTAGAAGTGAGGCATTCCAACATTATGCACCTCCTGATGGGATACAACGGTAAGTATACAGCACCACCTGTATTCTTTAAAAAAAAAAAACTTGAACTTGAATCTAGCTTGACTCTTTCTAGTGCTTACTACCAGTCTTCAGAAATATGGGAACTAGGAGCACAAGTGAAATGGCACCACAAGGAAGCAACTAGCCAAATTCAGAATATGAAACTTTCTACAGGACAAATCACCTAAGATGGGGAAGGAGAGCTCTCTAGATTAAAAATAAAAAAAGGTAAGAGACATATCCAATCAAATGCAATATATGGACCATGTCTGTGTCTTGATTTGAGGAAATTAAGTGTAAAAAGAAACTTTTGAGACAATTAGAAAAATGTTTATTTTCCTGGATGTTAGATAATATTCTTGCTGATTTTGTTAGGTGTGATAGCCGCATTGTGGTTATGTAAAAAGTATCTTCAACTGATAGAGATGTAATCTAACAGTAATGAGAGTTAAAATAATACATTATCCGGTCAAGGCTTTTGAGCTTGGATGGCTGGGCAGTGCAGCCCAGTGTCCACCTGCAGCTGCCTTCTGTGTCGGTCCTCTACCCCACCAAGGCTGTAGAGCTGGTCCTTGCAGGTAGCGGGACGCTCCGAGGAGCCATGCGCCGGCAGCACCGTGATCTACCTCACCTCTCTCCTCTGCAAGGCCTACCATGGGGGCCACTTAAACATCTGCCTTGCCCTGGGTGGCTGCACCAACCAGCCCTTCTATCACGTTGTGGCTGCTCACAAGTGTCCCAGGGATGGCCGTTTCATAGAGCAGCTGGACTCCTATGATCCATTGCCCAGGAGTCCTAGAGAAAAACTTGTCCTCAAACTCGATTGGATCCCTCATTGGATTGGCTGCAGGGCCCACCTCTTTAAGCCTATGGAAAAGCTTCTGGATCTTGCTGGGTTTTTCCCTCTGCATCCTATGATAATCACAAATGCTGAGATACCATGAAGGAAACAGGCATGTGAAGTCCTCTTAGTTTCTCAGAAAACAGATGCAGAGGCTACAGAAACACAAGTGAGCTGACTTTAGTGAGCATAGCAGTGGGAACAAGGTCAAGGTCCTGTTAAAACACTGTGTGAAGATCTTAATTTTGTTAGATTCGGAGGTCAATAAATGGAGTGTCCTGAGTCACCCGTGCTCTTCTGGCCCGACCTGTGCTGGGCCCAGGGAGAGATTTGTTCTTGTGTGGCACAAGGCTGGGGCTAAGTTCTAATTAGCTTTTTTGGACTTTGTCTTGTGAAAGACAGTGGCTGCAGGAAGATTGGACTTTTGAGATGGGCTCTGGGTATCTTGGACAACTTTACAATCTATTGGCTTCCAAGACTTAATGCTTCAAAGCCCCCAGCCAGACCGTTCATGGCCCATCCAAATCTTCATGTTTGTTACACAAGGGCAAGGACAGTTAGCTTTCTTATTGGTTTTGTAATTGGAGATTTATATTGTCTTGCTTAATACATATGCTCAAATATACAGGGGTAGATTTGTTATGAAGATTGCTTTTTGGCTGTAATAACTTACCTTTTAAGAATGAGAAAGTGCTGGGCTTAAGGGAGTTCAGAATGAATCAAGATTGAACCATTCAAATGTGACTGCGGTTTCTGCATGCGTCATAGATGGGATCCTTCCGAGAATACTGGAATAGGGAATTATGATACCAAGCCAATTCAGCTGTGAACCTTATTCTTGTACTTTCCTTTCTTGCTGGCAGTTTTATGGAGCAGGTCAAGAAAGCTGCTCTATGTTAGGATAAACTCTATACCAATAATTTTGATGACCTATGATGAGTGATAACGTTTTACTTCTTGTATCTTTTCCTTCCTACCTTGATGCCAGTAATTTATAAGGGATCTGTGTAGTTTGAATGTATTTGAATAACTTCAGTCTACTTTAGCTCTACTTTTTGATTTGACTCAAAGAACCATCCATTGGTCTCAAGTATTCCATGTGTTTTAAAAGCCTGAAGTCAGTGAGATGAAACTCAACATCAAGAATTTGAAGTAAAGTAACTTGAAAGAATGTAAAGAAAACATTGGGACAGTGGCTTATGTCTGTAATCTCAGTACTTTGGGAGGCCGAGGTGGAAGGATTGCTTAAAGCAAGAGTTTGAGACCAGCCTGGGCAACTGGCAAGACCCTGCTTCTAAAAACTATTTAAAAAATTAGCTGAGCGTGTTGTTGCTTGCCTGTAGTTCCAGCTGCTCAGGAGACTGAGACAGTAACACCATTTGAGCCCAGGAGGCCAATGCTGAAGTAAACGGTGATTGTGCCACTACACTCCAGCCTGGGCGACAGAGTAAGACCCTGTCTCAAAAAAAAAGAAAAACAAACAAAAAAAGAAAACATTAGGTAGTTTGGCTAGAGCATAATAATTAGTTTGATCTTCTGGTTTTCAAAAATTTGGATTGCGATAAAATGATATTTCAGTGTGCTAAAAAAAAGTAATACACTGTCTTTCTGGGATTTGCTATAGAGCAGCCAGAAAAAAGTGGGTATGTAAATGAGATTGGCAAAATATTTAAAAAAATCACTGAAGCTGGGTGGTAGGTATGTGGGAATTTATTCTGTTGTTTTCTCAACTTTGGCATTGGCATGATTATTTCCTTAATGGGTTTTATTAAATTTTATTTTTAGAATAATAAAATAAACTAAAATAGTGTTTTATAATTAGATAATTTGTGGCTCATTTTTATAGCTCCTTTTTTGCAGGTTTTGGTACACAGAAATGTTTGGTTTACTTTGCTCCAAGACTTGGTCCAGATCTTACCGCCTCCCTGAAATGAAGCCTTCCTTGACTTCCCTCCTCAGAAAGAATCTCCCTTCTCTGAAGTTCCAGGAAGATCCTGGTCCTTGTGTCACAGTAGCGTGTATCCATTAGAGCTTGGTGTCATCAGCTGGCTTTTCATACCCTTAATTCAAGACTTTCGAATCCAGCAGTCCTGGGTTTGACGCCTGACCCTGCTGCTTATTGCTTGTGTGATGTTAGAGATATTCCTTAGCCTTGGTTGTTTCTCTGTGAATGGACATGGGATAGTGCTTGTTGTCAAGGACAATGAATGGTAGGTGTCATCTCTTCGTCTGAAATGCCAAGGTTGGTGTCACGGATTGCATTATGTCCCGTAACTTCATATGTTGAAGCCCTAACCCCCAGTACCTTAGAATGTGCCCTTATTTGGAAATGAGACCACTGCAGATGAGCTAAGTTCAGATTATCCTAGAGTATGGTGGGCCTTGATCCATATGACAGCCGTCAATGTGAGGGAGAGGTTTGGACCCACTTAGGTGTACAGGGAAAAGCCCATGTGAACAGGAAGGTGGCTGTCCACAGCCACGGAGAGAGGCTTGGAGTGAATCCTTCCCTCACAGTCCTCAGAAGGAACTGACCCTGCTGATGCCTTGATTTTGGAGGCCTTGTTCTGGAGGCCTATGAATGATGTGTTTCTACTGTTTCAGCTGCTACCAGTTTGTGGAACTTTGTTATAGGAGACCTAGAAAACTCACAGAGATGGGGTCCCTGTCTTTGTGTTCCCTTCAGCACCTGCTTAGTGCCTTGTTCAGGTCCCAAAGGGAGGCCACAGCTGTTGTCACTGAGGACTAGGAAGAGCTTCATAGCTGGGCTGCAAGCCCCTACTGCTGCTCTCCTGACTGGAGTTCTCAGCTTGACCATTCCTTTTTTGTCTGCCAGTATTACTGATGCATTAGGTGAATTCCCTCTCACCCTCACTCCATGTGTGCACATACACACCACACATGTACTCTCACACACATGTACACACACACCATGCCTGTACTCTCACACGTGTACACATACACACCATGCATGTACTCTCACATGCACACAAATACATCATACATGTACTTACACAACACACACCATACATGTACTCCCACACACATACACGAATACAGACCATGCATATACTCGCACATACATATCATACATGTACTCTCACGCACATGCACACACACAAGTGCTCTCACAATGTACACATACACACCATACATGTATTTACACATGAACACATACCATACATGTACTTACCCATAGCCTCATCACACATGTACTGTCACACACGTAAATACATACACACCATGCATGTACTCACACATGCAGACCATACAATACCCACACACCATACATGCATGTGTACACACATGTATACGTACTCACATACATGTACATACACACCATGCTTATACTCACACATATGTCATATATACACTTGTACACACATACATGTGATTTTGTTTCTATTACTCTAGAGCAACAATCTTAAACTATTTGCTAGAATGCTCCTGACCTAGTAAAATATCAGGAAAGGCCAACAAGGCCTTACAAGTTGTAGAGAAATGACTTATAATCAATTGGCCTAAACAAAATTTTGTGCCCAGTTGTAAAATGTCTGGAAGGTTAGTTCCGCAAGAGCTAATCTTGAGAAAAAGAATTTTCTCAAGAATTTTCTCAATTTCTAGAATCCTGGATTCTAGAAATTGATGTTACAGAGCTTGGGCTCGTTGGCAGTGGAAGTCCCAGGAATGTCATCTCAGGTGCTCCAGATAATTCCGTTTCTCCGAGGGCCCTGACCCTGTGTCATTCATTGCTGTGCCCAGCCCTTAACGGGTGACTTTGACTTGGCAGAGTTCTTTGTGGCTTTGGCAGCAGTGGTTCTAACAAATTCAGCCTGGTGGTTTGACGGAGCTCCAGTTCCTGAGTCCATTATAACTTCCTAACCTTGCAAATTTCTGGAGTGGCCTAACTAACTAAAGGAGCCACTCCTAACTATGAATGAGACCTCAAGAACAGGAAGGGGTGCAGACACCCAGCTCCAGGGTGATGGTGAGCAGGTAGGCACAGGGGCCTTCAATGCCTGTGTTCATGGTTTTTGGCCAGTGGCCACAATCTCATCCCTGAAAGTTTTGGGAGACCAGTTTATGTTACCTTGAAGAACTAGGACTTTCTTGTAACTATGGAAACATAAATCTCAGCATTAAAGAGTCAGAGAGAAAACTGCTATTGTTGCCTTGACAACCCATAAAATCCCAAGTGTTTGTGGTTAGGAGTAGAGATAATGTGCCTTCAGTCTTTTCAGTTAATTTACTTGTGGGAAGGAGAAGTGGAAGTGGGCTTGGGCACCTTCTGGAAGTAGATGTTGTCTTGACTGGGGGTGTGTGTGGGTCTTCTCAGGCCTGCCCTGCCGAGTGGCAGGTGTTAAATTCTGCCTAATAAATGGCTGAGATGTCCTGGAGAGTCTGTACCAAAGGACTGACTCTCATGCCGCAAGGAGACCCTTGTTTCTTGACTCTGTATGTCCATAAATGGAATGACTTCCACTCCTGTATTGCAGAAGTGATCTGTTTTGAGCTGTTTTTGGAGGGGATGTGGCTACCTGAAGGGAGCCAAAATCTTTTGTTACTGGGACAGATACTCAACAGCCCTTTCCCCCTTCAGGTTCCTGCCCCTCACTTTTTGTAAGAAAGGCTGAGAATTTAAGCTGTGCAGCTTCAGATGAAACGAAGAGTTCTGAAGGCATCCCACAGCTTCTGCACCTGAGGCACGGTCACCCTTGAACCTGCTGATAAATGCCCATGAACACTCACAGCTCCGGGCCACATTTAGGTTTCATTTCTACTTTCCATCAAGAGATTATTGTTTCTTCCTTAATATCCTCAGTGGATATTGTGCCGCAATGTGGCACAAAAATTTCTGAGTTGATGTCCAGATGAAATCTGCATGGAGGGTTTCCTCACAGCAACTCTGTGGGACCAGTGAGAGGCTTCCTGTTCTTCCCAGAGAACAATGACATCGCCCTTCTTGAGGCTGAATTGCCAGCTCTCTTTGTTGGGGAAGATAGCAGCGATAGATGAAAGGAAAATTGGAGGAAAGGCGTTTTGAAAATCATTACATTGCCGAGTGTGGGATTTTGGATCCCTATTCAGTAGAGAGAACATTGAGTAAAATGAGAAAACAGCACACACAAAAATGCCTATGACGTGACTGATGAGAGGAGCAGGTGGAGAGGTTCCTACCCACCCTACCCCAATCCTAGCCCTGTCTCCCCAAGAGGTACCTTTCAACAGTTATCCAAACATAATACATTCATATAGAGGGAATGATGTGTTCAGAAACCTGGTGAAGGTAACCGAATGCTCCTCTTTGATGTGCTGAGGGTTTGTCTCCTAGCCTGACCCCAGCTTTCTCCCCATGATCTGAGAAAATGGCTTCCCATTCTCGGGATATTTCGGGAAAGCTCAGTGTGGAGAAATCAGGATTACACAAATTTGTCAATCCACGGACTCCTCATTAAAACGCCAAAGGCTCCTTCAAGGAAGATTTCACCGATTCAGCAGTTATTGGCTGCAACCTGCTGTACTGGAAACACAATGCTGGGGATGTGGCCGGCGACGACGCAGGTCCCCATCCTAGGGGAGCTTCAGCGTGGAAAGTGAATATCTTGACTGCGCTACAACAGTGATTTAATTCCCAAATGTGGACACTTCACAAATGTATTATAAGATGTGAAGTATACCCGTATCACAGAACAAACAAGAAGAAGCCAGCGAAGCCCGTGGGGCCACAGAGCTTTAAACTAGATTAAAAGCAATTATTTACTGAAATAGCCAATATCACACTCCCTGACCTACAAGGTGCCTGGGCTTCCTTTTCTTCTGTCAGTTCAATTTATTTATATTAAATGTGGACAAACGTGGAGCATTGTCATGGAAAATCAGCACGCTTGTGAATTAGAAAATGATCTGAAAGCGATGAAAGTGCCGGCAATGAATCAGTTTTGACATACTGCTTTCCTGTTGACTTTGTAGCCACTGAATTTGAAGTTGATCTGAAGTATATTTCATAAAAATCTTCTTTGCTAATAAAGATCAGATGAGGATTTCTCTTAAGTCTTGGATAACAAGGGAAGCTGTGCACGGGTTATTCTGAGTGATTTCTAATGCTGTTTGTTACACATGAGTGAGATCACATAAATTAATCATCACTGCCCCGGATGCATTTTGCAAGTTACCTTAAAAACTCATTTTAAAAAAGTATGCAGAACGAAAAAAAAAAAAACGTATGCAGGACATCTCATCCATCATCACCATCTGTGGCTTTTTCCATCCACGGCCTGTCATGACTTCATACTGTGATGTTCTTTTTTGCTTCTGTTTAAGACAACCACCTTTAAAAAAAATGAGTTTTCAAACTAGGGATTAGGGAATTGATTATGTGGTGACACAGTGCTCCTTACATTTGAAGAAGTGGGAGGAAAGCGGGAATTTTAAAGTGGGTGAATCACCAGGGGATCAGAGAGGGAGCCACAGCACCTGGAGATGGAAGCGTTTGGAGTGGATTGCATGGCTTCTTCTGAAACACTGGCACTTCCGCTCTTTGAAGGCCAAGTGGTGGAGAATAACTTACTTAGCTGACGCACGGAGAGCAAGGAGTGGGACGATGGGTGACAGGGTGCAGACCGGTACAGGAGCAGGCGGATCCTCCTCTGAGAAGTGGGTTAACCTCCTTGCCTTGAGGGGAACACTAGGGAGAGGAGATCTCAGGCTCTGGCTCAGTCCTTTCTGGGTCTTTTCCTGCTGAAGCCAAGGGCACATAGAATGGATTTCAAGTTCCCAAATGGAAATGCCATGTTGTCCAAGAAGCTGTTATGTACAAGACATTTCTTTTTCATAATTGGTCATTCCCTAGTTTGTTTTCCAAGAGCCCGCTAGATCCTGGGTAAAACTGTAGATGCTGGGTCTCTGTGATGGGGCCAAGACATTCTAGGAATGAAGGTATTTGGAACAATATTACTGCTGATCAGAGGGTCAGAGGGTGCCAGCGTCACTGAAACCCTAATCTGGCCACATTGGAACGAGCCTATTTAAGCCTGACCTCACTTTCTCAAGTTCTTAAATTCCTCTTGACAACAAGCCAGTCTGGGTTGAGTTTCTGTCACCACCAAAAAGATCTTGGGGAACAGGAAGCTAACTGGTTAAGTGAGAGCAGCTTCTGGCAAGTGGTTAGGACACATTTGAGGGTCACTGTGGTAATTCCCCAGGGGCCATCACCCTTCACCTTTCACCATTCCAGAGCGCAGCTTCCTTCACCAGCCTCAGGAAAGAAGCAGGCCCCTGCAGCAAGGTGGAAAGCTGTTCCTGCCTTCCTGGTCTAGGGTCAGGACACCTGAAAGTTCTAGCTTTTGTTTTTAAAAATATTTATGATCGAATCTTGAAATTTTCCAGGGGTTCACAGTTGGAAGAGGTTTTAGCTGATAAGAAATCACTCCATTTCTCATGCTAAAGAAGTGACTGCTGGTGCGCGGTGGATTCTTCTCAGCGAGTGGTGACTGGGGGAGGACTGCATAGTCATCTGTTGTTTTTGGCTGTCTAGCACTCAGTGTCCCTTTTTCTGGTGACAGCAACTCTCTTTTCCCCTGGGGACCCGTGTTATTCTCAGTCTGCGAGGTTCAGGTGGACTGACCAACATGCACAGATGGAAGCCGCGCTGCAGCTCATACTTGCCTGTCCCGAGGAGGAGGAGCACTTTCCAGAGGGAGCAGGGAGAGGTTTGAGAACTGAGGGTTCCATCCCATATCTGCTAAGATTGCTTCTTGGCTGTTGAGGCTCCGTTCACACGTATGTAGTGCCTGAATGTTTCCACAAATGTGGAGGGGTGATGTGATAGATTATTTGTAAAAATGGCCACAATTCTCCATCCCTCCTCTCATTCTCTTCGAAATGTGACTTTTCAGCCATCCTTCCCACCCCCATCAAGAAGTGAGGTCCGCTTCTTTACCCCTTGAATCCAGCCTTGCTGGCTTGGGGCTTGCTTTGGCCAGTGGAATATGGTGGAAGTGATGCTGAGCTTGTCCCAAACCCCGGCCTCAAGTGCCCTCGTGGCTTCTGTCCACTCACACTCTCCCTCCCTTGTCCCTGCCTCAGCAGCTTACTGCCTTTGTGTGGAAAAGCCTGGCATAGCTTAGTGAAGAATGGGAATCAGGTGGAGAGCCTGACTGTCCTGGATGAGACCCTCGTGATCCAGCTACAGCCAGATGCCCCCCAAACACGTGATGGAGTTCAGTCAAGTGAGCATGAGTGAGCCCAGCTGAGACCAGAAGAACCACTCAGCTGACCCCTACAGCAATGATAAATGCTTATCAGATTAAGCCACTAACTTCTGGTGTTATTCGTTACACAGCAAAAACTAACTGTTACAGACGTCATCAGTTAGGCTTATTAGGTACTAAATTGGTGGCTGTGGTAAAAAGTTGTCTAAACATAATTTAACTCCACACATCCCAGGAAGCTCTGGAAGGTCACTGACTTTGAAAGCACAAGGTATTCTTGTTGCCATGGATACCCCCATTGAGCCATTAGAGTGCAAAGAGAGAAATCTAGTGTTGCCTTGACAACAGGTTTGCAAATCTGAGTCTGGTAAGGCAAAAGACTACAAACAATAGGAAGAATCAGGAGGAGGGGGAAATTAGCCTAAAGAAGCTTTATGTCTCCCGGCAAAACAACAACTTGCCTCCATGCAGTTGAGGGTCTGTTAGAAGCACTGCCTGAATGGGGAGCTATAAAGTGATCAACAGGAAGGTCTTCTCTCTCCATGGCCTGTCTCCACAGCAGGAGAAAAGTTGCACAGCTAGGGAGCAGCGTGAACCACCGTCACTAAGTGCTTCCTTTAAGAGTTCGCAATTTGCTCTCAGCCAAGCTTCAAGAATTAGAGTTTGCTCAAGCTAGAAGGGGTCTAAACAGCATCGAGTCCCTTACTCATCCTTTCCATCAGCTGGGAGGGAAGCTGAGGTCCTGAGAGGGAAGGGGGCTGCTCAGTGAGACATGCCATTAGGATTTTAGTCTAGTCTAGTGGGTAAGCACTCAGGCCCCGGAGTCAGACAGACCTGGGTACAAGTCCTAGTGACACTGTTTACCAGCTGTGTGACATTCGGCAAGCCAGCTGACCTTGTAAACTCTGTAAGATGAGGATCTCACTGATGTCAGCCTCAGAGGTTGGTGAGAACTCAGTGAGCTAATGCATGAAAAGCACTTAGCACAGTGTTCAGCCTGCAATGAGCTCGTAATAAATGGCTTATTGTTCTTTTTACTATGATCATGTCACTCTGCCTGTACTCTTCAGACTCATCAAGGAGGCCCAACTAGATCCAGAATCTCCCTCGAGAGGCTTGGTGGTCCATTTTCAGATGCCCTGTGTCATTTTCTGTATCGTAAAATTGGACGTCACAGTTTCTAATTTCAAAGCTGTTGCGTTTTCTATTTCCTCTTCGCAGCAGCCTGGCTGGGCAGGCAGGAGGGGCAACACTAGCATAATTTTTTTTTTTTTTTTTTTACTTTGTCATAGAGGAAATTGAACCCCAGGGAGGTTTGATGATCTGCCCAAGGTCCCTGGGAAGTTTCCGGCCATTCTAGGGCTAAAGCTCAGCTCCCTCGACTGCATCTCCTTCCCACCCCTACGTGGCTGCCCCCACAGAATGGCGCATCCACACAGATGGCCCAGATGTTGGGTTTAAGGGATAGGGAGAGGAAGTTTGGGGCATCTGTTTATGAGAGAAAATCAGCTGTGCGTGGAAATCTTATGCATAGCAAATAAATGATGGGCAAATACCCACTTGCATATTCAGAGGCACATTTCAGATGGGAACATCCTGTCTCACCAGAACAATCCCAGCAGAGAAGTTCTGTGGGGGGTGGAGGACTTTCTCCAGGCCTTTGTTTTCATGTAGTCTCTGTGTGTAGCCTGGTGTGATGAGGTGGGGTTGTGCTCAGAAGTCTAAGGAGGCGACCCCAACCCTGATAGGAAAGAGGAGCCAGCAGACAGCAGCGCTGGGGGTCACTGGGGACCCCCAGATGGGGAAGGGTAGGGGTGTAGATAAAGTCAGCAGACTTGTCTGTATTTGACAAGCAGGCCAAGGAGGAATAAGGCTCAAGGAGAGTGGTGTGGAGGTGACTCGATGACAGGGTCAGTGCAGGTGAGGGGAGTGGGCTACCCGTTAATTTCCAGGAGTGTGGGTGGTCTTCCAGGCCAGTCCCCACACCTGCTAAGGGATCGTCTTGCTTTCTGATGAATATCTCTAATCCGGGCATTTGCTTTACAGCAGCATTTCTAGGCTCCAATCAGGCATCTCATTCACAGAACATAAACCAGATTAAGAAGCTCTGTGAAGCATATTTGGAGTGAGTGCCAGTTGAAAGGATATTGAAGTTTTGACTTCAAACTAGCTTAGCCAGGGCGTAAGGAGCAGGCAACACAGGTCTTCCTCCTGCCAGGAGAACCTTTACCATTCTCGATGAAGGTCAGCATTGTTGGTTCAGATGTGGGGAGCAAGGAGGTAGGTGGCCTCCTATGCAAAATAATCTGTGTTGGTGGCAGTGTCAGGTGATCCTCCAGCCATTCAGGAAAAGTGAACTCTCCTCCTGTGGCTGTTTCTTTTCCCTAGGTCCTTAGCAGGAGGAGGACACCGGGCTGCCTGTTTGTGTTCTGTAACTCTAGCCTCCAGGGTCATTCCTCAGGCCCCATTGCCAAAGAAAAATGGTGGCTGTGTCGGTGGCCTCATCTAGCCTCATGTTACCGTAGGCTGGCTGGAAGCACAGCTGGGTCCAGATTCTGATTTTGAATAAAACTATCACCTCTTTTGTCCCTTGGCAACATCCCCCAGTGCCAGGTAGGATTTGTTTTTGTGTACCCGATTCACCATCTGTCTCAGGATTAGCAATCAAGTTCTGAGATCATTTGGGCTTCACAAGCATGATTAGCTGTTGATCTGGCTTCTGTTGACCCTAAACCCCGGGTCCGGGGATTACAGATGTACCTAAGCAGGCTGTGCAGTGGGGTCAGACGCCTCCATGGGTGCAGCATGTCTAGGGTCGTTGCTGTCTGTTGCTGGGCTCACCACCCCAACACAGAGGAGGTCACGCAAGGGGACGCGGAACTTGTAGTTGGAAAACAGGTGCTTGTCAGGTCGCCTCTCTGAACCTCAGCAATCTTTTGCGTAAAGGGCTGGCCCGTTTAAGAGGCTCAGTGGGGACTATAATGGCTCTTACTGCAGTGGCCGAGGCAGCCCACCACTCCTCATCTTTGCTGGTGGAACCTCTAGTTGCTTTAGGTGTCCACCCTCCTCCACGCTGGGATGAGGATCCCATCCCCGTGCAGGGGGTCAAGTGTGATTGGAGCCGATCAGTTCTGGTAGTCACATTCCTTAGACCAGGGCTCGATTGGAGTGAGCAAGTATTTTAGGCCTGGCCAGTGAGGTACAAGATAATGCCTTCAGGGGGCTGCTGAAAAAAATTTCCTTAAAAAGGCTCAAAGAAGAGAGATGTCTCTTTTCTTTGGCTGGACATTTTTAGGACTAGATGTGGTGCCTGTGACTACATGAACCATCTTGTGACTGTGACAGCCTGGGGACAGAGCTTGCACCCTAGGAATGCAAGATCAGGGAGATATTAATAGAAAGGACCTGGGTCACTGCTAGGAACTGTGGCTCCTGCGTGCTTGCTATCCCTGGCCCCACCCTGCTGTAGAACCTCTTGGTATATGAAATAATACAGAGTCCTTATTGTTTCAGCCATTTGGAAGTGCTGGCTTCTGTGACTTGCAGATCAATGCACCCCAAACATCTTGCTCCTCCAAGTGGTCCTGGATTATCACCATGGGGAGCTTGTGGGAAACACAGATTCTGAGGCTTCCCCCGCAGACCGGCAGCATCACCCGCTATTCCTTAGTGAGATCCCCAGGTACTCTGCGTGCATACGGAAGTCTGAGAGGCTCTGTCCTGATGTGTGTACTTTTTGTTTAACATGCTCTGTTGAGGAGGACTTGGGTTTCGACAGTAATGGGTTCAATTTTTTCCCCAAGACAGAATTGGAGGTGTTAGCTATGTAGATTTAGAAATCTGAGCTATGTCAAGGAATTGGGGAAAAGCCCAGGAAGGAAGGTGGAGGGCCTAGCTGGTCTCTTAAATAAAATTGTGAGAGTTGTTTATTAGTTTCTGCTTTACCCAACCATTTTTCATTGACTTGTGTTTGGGTACCACATTGATTTTAATCTAAAGCTGTGAGTACAGTAAAATCTCATTAATTCAGGCCTCACCAATTTTGAAGTGATAATTTAAATTGAGGCTGGGCTGGCTGGCGTGAGAGCAGGATTGAGAGCAAACTGTTCTTAAGGCCTTGGGCTCACTGGGTGGGTGCAACGAGTTGCTTCCAATTATAAACGAGCCTTGATATGTTCGAGTTCGGCAGGAACCACACTCGGAAATCAATCCATCAACAAAGAGTTATTGAGTGTCCTTTATGCACACATCCCCGGCTGGCAGAACCCACTTGGTTAGAGGTTACTTTTAATCATTAGCCATGCTGGAAGTAACGGATTTCTCTAGGAAATGCTGTTTCTTCAGCAGCTGGTGTTCCACCTTCCCCATGCACGCTGCAGCACTTTGCTCTTGAACAGCCCCGCCCCTCTCCCCAGGCGTCAATTCCCCTTTACCCTCCAAGGTGTTTACAGCTTGCTGCAGGACCTCTTGGATTGTAAAACAATGTAAAGTCCCTATTGTTTTAACAATCAGAAGTGCTGCTTCTGGTACTTGCAGATTACTGTGCCCTAAATGCCTTGCTCCTCTGAGTGGCCCCAGCAGCGTCACTGTGGGAAGCTTGTGGGAAATGCAGACTCTGAGGCTCTTTCCTGGTGATGTTAGAAGCTGCTGGTAAGGGGATTAACCCAAATTTGAGTCCCAAATATGGAAAATGCCCAAACTCACTATGGTTACGGACACATCTGTGCCTTTGGTGTTTAATGGATATTCTGAATAGTTCTTAGGTGGGAGGTCCGGGAGTTGGGGGCAGTTTTCTAGTCTCTGCTTTCAGGACTCAGTAACTAGCATCTGAGTGGGGCTCTTGGGGCCCTGACATTTTCTGCCAGCGGGACTTTGACAGTGACTGAGTTCTGTGAGACCCCATTTCCTCATCTGAAAGGAGGGCTGGTAATCCTCTTATCACAGCTGGTTCTGAGGCCCAGTAAATGGGCATGGAAGCGTGTGGTGCATGGTAGGCGCTCAGTGAATGTGAGATGTGTCTGAATCCATCTCCCCTTGAAACACTTTTGGGGCAAGGTTGAAGGAAATGCTAGACTCTCAGCATTCACCTTCCAGCATCCATCTTGCCACCGCTTCTTGGGTTGGAGTTGGAAAAGGCATCCCCTCTGCCCTTTCCTTTCATACGTTTCAAAACAGCTCCATGGTCATCAGTGCCCCAAGTCAGCGTTTCTGTACTTCACGTTCTCCCCCAGCTAGCTTCCTGATGTCCTCGGAGGACAGGAACCACACTCCTAATAAAGGCAGTCATTCCTACTAATAGTTGGCTCCTGCACTGAAAATAGGGTTCTGGTCCAGGTGTGTTAGCCTTCATGTCTGTCAGCTCAGGGGGTCCTTGGGAGCACTCCACAAAACGGGTATCATCACCTCTAATTTGACAGAGAGGAGATGGCGTTCCCTGCTCACTGATACATGCCAGTGTGTCTGGCTCCAGAAGCCTTGGGCTTGCGGGTTTTCTTGCTGCCCACTCTGCCCTGTACCCCATGGTGCTCCTTGCCTACGTGTCTTCCACTCGACAGACCCCAGCCTCATGCAGGTGTCTTTCTGAGCACTGGGGTCTTTAAGGGGGGGCCTGGGCTATAGCAAGGAGGCCTTCTCCTTGGCACATTTTTAGGGGAGTAAGGGGTTGAGTGGGTGATGGATGCGGCCCCAGGGGGGTGTGAAGTGGCACTGCAGGCCTGGCAGGGATGGCCTTGCAGAGCCCTTGTCTCCAGGGCATGAGACAGATTTATCTCCATCCATCCAGGTGTGGCCAGATCTTTAGAGTGCTGTGATTCTTTGTACCTCATTAAATTGCTCTCTTCTTCTTAAAATGGAAACTGTTTTCATTGTACTTTTTTTGATTATAAAAATGATACATGATCACAGTAAAGAATTCAAAGCACACAGGAAAGCATAAAGATAACAATGAAAATCCCTCCAGTTCCCTCTGCATAGGGATAGCATTCCGGATGCCTCTTCTCTGGTGTCTCACTGTGCACAGCACACATACAGCCCATTGTATGAGAAATTTCATGTAAGTGGGAACGTTGTCTTGTGCTGTTCTGTAACTTGCTATTTTTTCTGCACAATAATATGATAGAGCCATCTTTGTAAGTGAACAAAGAAACATAGCATTCGATTGGCATTTTAAATGACTGCCTTGCGTTTTGCTGATGTCCCATGGTCTAGTTGCTCAAGCTTCTTATTCGAGGTTTAATTCTCTCTCTTTTCTTCCTTTGGCCATTGTCTGACTTCAGTAAACTGCCTTGTACATACCTATTGTGAATGTGTCTGATTATGC
Organism: Alouatta palliata; assembly: GCA_004027835.1. Lineage (NCBI taxonomy): Eukaryota > Metazoa > Chordata > Mammalia > Primates > Atelidae > Alouatta > Alouatta palliata. Next base: position 17,171 of record PVKV010013717.1, read on the forward strand.
TGTTAGGGAAAAATTTTCTAGATGATTAATCGCTGTGTCCATATTGCCAAGCTGGTCTCTGGAAAGTTTAGTATTTTACATGCCCATCAACAGGGCTGGGGCAGGCCTGTTCTCTGCAATCGTGCCAAGCCCAACTTTGGCAATATCTCATCTCCTTGTCAGTCTGGTAGATAACAAGTGACATCTCATTTTCACCTGTGTTTATTTTGATGGTCAGAGAGGTGAAGTATCTCTTCATATGCTCCCTGGACATTGGTGTGTCTTCTGGAAATGTCTTTGCCCATTTTTTTTTTTCAATTGGGCTCCTCATCTTTTTTATACTTTTTTTGTAATCACTAGATTGCTAAACTGGTGAATTAACTTGAATCCTCTGCAAACCTTCAACTTCATCTCAAGCACCCCTTAGCTAGAAGAAGGTGAGCCAGTCAGGGCTGAAGACTGCTTCTCCAGCCTTGCTGACCTGGGTGAGCCATGCCAAGAGCAAGCTGAGCTGAGGCTCTGCCCTGCTGAGGCTCCAAAGGCCTGACAGTGGCCCCTTACACTGCTGACCACAGCTGGAAGCTTCTCAACTGACCTGTTAAGGCCTATTCAACTTCTGGTCCTGCATGACTTCCTTAGGGTTACTTTGGGGAGTTGCTATGCTTGTTTTTCCAGCAGGGAAACACACTCTCCTATCAAGTTCTTACCCAAAGTCAATTTTTGTGGTAATTTAAAGCAAGGTATGCAAATGCAGCTCTGTCCATAGACACCTCCATGCAGAACCAGATGGCCCTGCCCATGGGCAGACCAAGTGGCCCTGTGTGTGCCTTGATTTGACAGTTGCCAAGGAGACAAAGGGAGTAGAAGGCATGAGTTTTGGGTTATAAGTACAGGGCTGGTTACACAACAAGCAGCAGATAGAGGCTGGTTGACCAAAAGAGGAAGAAGCATGTGCTGGAGTCCAGGAGTCGGAGACTCAAGAGCCCATCTCCCTACATTCTGTCATTTTCCAGCTTGGAAAAAGACACTCAGAGAAGAGAGGCAGCTCGGCTGCAAGGACGAACTCTGGAATGAGAATGCATGCCTCCCTGTCCCCCTGCTCCTTTAGGCCCTGCTTGACTTCCATGCTGCTCCCTCTCAGGTCCCAGAGAAGAGCGCATCATTGCCATCAAGTGTGGGTCACTGGTCACCAGTGCCATGGACTGAGACGATGATAAGCACATGCCTTCTGGGCTTGGCCCACAGTGGGACTGCTGGTCTTCTGGGCCCTGATATGGGGACACATCACAGCTCTGATGCTCCTCCTTGGTTCCCAGCAGATGGCTTGGGCATGTTTCTGGGTCAGCTCCCTGCTGGCTTCTCAGTGGCATTGAGGACTGCCTCAAAACCTTCTAGCGTGGACCACCATGCCCAGAATCTTGTTGAATGGTGGACAGAGAGCAGTGGCTGTAGCAGCCAGCAGATCTCCTGCTCCCTTCCTGCCCCAACTCCCTACCACAGAGGCCTTAATCCAGGCCCAGAGCACTCCCTCACTCCACGGTGATCAGTCATTTTCAGTGATTTTCAGTCCTTGTTCAGTCATTTTCTTTTTTTTTCTTTCTTTTTTTTTTTTTTGAGACAGAGTCTCGTTCCGTCGCCAGGCACCAGGCTGGAGTGCAGTGGCGCAATCTCGGCTCACTGCAACCTCTGCCTCCTGGGTTCGAGCAATTCTCCTGCCTCAGCCTCCTGAGCAGCTGGGATTACAGGCGTGCGCCACCACACCCAGCTGATTTTTTGTATTTTTAGTAGAGACGGGGTTTCACCATGTTGGCCAGGATGGTCTCGATCTCTTGACCTTGTGATCCGCCCGCCTCGGCCTCCCAAAGTGCTGGGATTACAGGCGTGAGCCACCGCGCCCAGCCTTGTTCAGTCATTTTCTTGCCTCTTGTCTGTGTTTCCATATGGGGACTGTGCCATCCTGCTCAGCACTGTCACCCAGCACCAAGGACAGTGCCTGACACATAGAAGAAGGCCAGTGATTGCTGAATAAATGAGGAAGTAGGAGACTGAAGGGAAAACAGCTGCATGGGGCTTTCTTTATCTGCTTTTCTCTCTTTGGGCCTTTAAGCAGATGGAAATTGTGGGCTTTCTCTTCATTCTACTCTGAGAAGCTACCAGTGAGACACTGGACCTCTCAGAAACTTGAGAAGGACGAGAGAAACCCAGGGGTCCCACCACAGGCCAAACCAGAAGGCATGTGTTTATCCTTGTCTTGGTCCAAGACGCTGTCCTCTTATGCTTGGCTCACCATAGACTGGCTGTGTGGCCCTTCTGTTCCCAACCTCTCTGTGCTCATCTGGGATGGGAACATCTGCAGTCTTCCTCACAGAGCCCTGGAGCCACACAGCTTGGGGTGGAATCTCAGCTTTGCTTCTTACTAACGATACAACTTTGGGGAATTCATTCACTCTCTTTGTGCCTCAGGTTCCCCTTATAAATGAGGCTAATAAAGGCACCTGCCTTAGAGGGTTGTGGCGAGGATTGAGGAAGACCATGCATGACAAGTGCCCACTTCCACTAGTCCCTTCCCCTCCAATATGGAAAAAAATGGCAGCAGGAACATTGATTACTGGTTCCTCTACACCAGCTGCCACAGTGGTCCTCTTTTAGTCTCCCAGTAGCTGTAAGGAATAATGACTGTTCTTCTTCTTGTTGACCCATAAGGAAAATAAGCCACAGAGAAGGGACTCACACAAGATCACTGGGCTCATGTTCTATTGTTGCTGTAGAAAATTACTGCAAATTTAGCAGCTTGAAGCGATACCCATTTATTATCTCACAGTTTGTTTGTCAGAGGTCCAGGCACAACATGTCTCAGCTAGTTCCCTGCACTGAGTCTTACAAAGCTAAAATCAAGAAGTTGGCAGAGCCGGGTGTGGCAGCTCACACCTGTAATCCCAGCACTTTGGAGGCAAGGTTGGGAAGATCACTTGAGCCCAGCAGTTCAAGACCAGACTGGGCAACATAACGAGCCTCCATCTCTAAACACACACACACACAAATCTGGGCCTGATGGTGCCTGCCTGTGATCCCAGTTATTAGGTTGGTACAAAAGTAATTGTGGTTTTTGCCATGGCTTTCAGGGGCAAAACTGCAATTAGTTTTGTGCCAACCCAATACTTGGGAGGCCGAGGTGGGAAGATTGCTTGAGCCCAAGAATTTGAGGCTGCAGTGATCCATGATGGCTTTACTCCCCTCTAGTCTGGGCAACAGAGCAAGACCCTGTCTCAAAAAAAGTCAGTAGGCTGTGTTTCTTTCTGGAAGCCCTGGGGAAGAGTTCACTTCCAAGTTCATTCAGGTTGTCATCAGAATTAAGTTTCATGTGGTTGGGGGACTGAAGTCCCTGTTTTCTTACTACCTGTGGGATGAAGACATTTCTCAGGGTCTAGAGGCTGCCTCATACCTTGGCTCATAGCCTCCTTCAAGGCCAGCATGGGCTGTTAAGTCCTTCTCATGCTTTGAGTCTGTCTTCCTTCCCCTCCTACCTCATCTCCTGCCCTCTGCTGCTGCTTCATTGCCCTGCCTTTCTCTTCTGCTTTTAAGGGCTCATGTGATTACTTCAGCCCCACCTTTATAATTGAGAGTATTTTTCCTATCTTAAAGTGAGCATATTTGTAACCTTAATTCCACCTGCAAAGTCCTTTTGCAGCAGTACCTAGATTAAAGTTTAATTAAATAACCGGGGACATGGTTAGAATTCTGCCTTCCACATTACCCACAAAGTAAATGGTGGGACAGAACACCAGCTCTGTCCTGAGACCCTGGAACCCAAGATGCCCTCTGACACCCAACTGCTGCTGCACTCGCATGTTCACGTTTAAACCTGCCATGATTCTTTGAGGTAGATACTGTAGCTCCCTCTTGATTGCAGTCCAAAATCTCCCCCTCCTCTGAGCTTTCATCCTGATATTTGGCTCATTCTAGGGTAAAATGTTGAAATTTGGCCATATTCCTTTCTTCCCCACCAGATTCCAGACTTCCATAAGACAACATGGTAGAGGCTACAAGTTGTCCCCCAACATCCTTTTTTTTTTTCCTATGTCATAGCAACCAATCCCCCAGCTTTTAGATGGACACATGGTCACTTGGAATAGAAATAAAACTTTCTACCTTCTCTTGCAGCTAGGGATAGCCCAATGACTAAATTCTGGTCAAAGAGCTGTAATCAGGAATGAGTTTTGCAATTTTCGTGTCCTACCCTTAAAGGGAAAGGGCTCACCTACCTTCCACTCCTTTGTTCCTCCTGGAATAAGCTGATGGACTATGTAGGCTAGGGCATTTGCTAGGGAGAAAGAACAACCAATTAGATGGCGCTTGGGTTTTTGACTTTGTGGATCTACCACCCACCTCTGGACTGCCTGTGTTGTGAGTATTATACCTAAGAAAAATAAACATTCATCTTGCTTAAGCCACTGTTATTTGGGGTCTCTATTACAGAGCTGAAACTTTCATCCCAAGACAGGCAAAATCCAGATTGTTGAGATGTTATTGTTATAGGCACTAATATGCTTTTAATATGCTCCCAATACATCTTTTTTTTTTTTTTTTTGGAGTGCATCAATGAAGCACTGCATACAAGATGAAAAATACCTTGCCTTTCTGACTACGTTTTGTGGGATCAGTCTCTATTTCTGTTCACCAATGATGTCAGGATGGAGAACAGGGACTGCCAAGATATACTTGACATCTCTGTGTCCTGAGAGGTAGTCAACTTCAAACTCCAATCTTTTTAGGTTCTCTTGGTGGCTCAAACTTTATAACGTTATCAAAGCTGGAGTCTGGATCAGCTCTCTGCCCCTGGAAGAGTTTCCTTTAATTCCATACAAGTTGAGCTGACACAGGGTCAGGGATTCTTGTGTGGAATGGAAGTTGCAAAGCCAGCGTCAACCTGCGGTTTTTAACCTTTGGTTTGCAGCAGCATCACAAATACGGCCACATCCTGGCAGAAGCTCCCAGCAGGTGGGAGTGGTGCCAGCAGAGCGTTTATAGCAACCAGCACTGGGTGGAGGGACCTGGCAGTGCCCGTGTATTCCCTGGGGCACAGCTGTGTTACTCCAAGATAGGCCTACTCTGATCCTGTGTCATGTCCTCAGCCCTTCATTTTAATGCCTTTGCCATTTCTGCACCCACCCCCAATTCTGAGACTGTGGCTCCTTCCTCTCTGGCTATCCCAGAGAAAATCACTACGGTCCTTTGGACTTCATGCATTGGTTACCTGCTTTCAGAAATGCATTATTTTCAAAATCCCAAGCACCAGGTGTTAAATGTGTACCAATTACTTGACATATTTAATTGCGGGATTGATGCTGAGACACAGTAATGTATTTAGAGACACATTGGATATATTATTTTAAAACTGTGATTAACACCAATTTTGGAGCATTTTGGAAGACAAATTAAATGATTGAAAACCACATTCTGGCATTGCAGTGTTTGTTCAACAAAAGCATTTGTGAAAATTAGGTGTAATTCAATCACCTCATTATACAATTAGTTGTTTAATTCTGTCTGCAGGCATTTGAGGTCATAAGCTGAAGCTGTGGCTTCTGGGGCATGACTAAGCTTTAGGATGGGTCTCCCCACTTCCCATGGTGCTGATGGGCTCCTCACTTTCAGGGTGCAGAGTGACTCCCCATGTTTCATGGTGCCGTCTTCCCCTGCCACTAATCTCCTCCTCTGCTGTCTTTCAGTCCTGCTGGCCCCATCCCCTGATCACTGTGCTTGTTTGCACCTCATCGCACTCCTGCTTGCTCTCTGCTATGCCTGTGAGGCCATCGTTACCGTAATTCAACAAATATTTTTTTTATTTTTCTCACAAGCACATACTAGATTATGCTCCATTCCCACACCCCCTCGAAGTTAGGTCTCCCTAGTAACTAAGGCAATGTGGGCAGAGGGACACGTGCCATTTCTGGGCAAAAACTTTTAGAACCCTGTGGAATTTATACCTTTTCTTTTCCTTTGCCATGGCAACTGGAGATTCTCCAGACAGCGACTTCTCCATTAATCTGGGGTCTTGAAGTTACCTGCTTGTGTACATGAAGTATATAGTAGAAACAAATCTTTATTGTTTTAGGCCACTGACACTGGGAGTGGCTTGGTTCTGCAGCATGATCTAACTGGTCCTGATGGGCCCAGTCAGGGGATATTCCTTTAGATTTTTCTTTGATCTATGCTCTTATTTTTCAAACTGTTCTCATATCCCCTCCTCAGAAAGGTCCTCTCTGTCCACTTCCCCAGAGCCACTTTCAATTTTGTTTCTTTTTTTTTTATATACCAGTTACTACCATCTGATATTGTATTATTTACATTTATAAATAACATGGCAATTTATAAATAAAGTGTTTCTCCATCTCTGTAATTTTGTCATTTGGAGAATGTTATACACTAAATCAAACAGTATGCAGGACTGTTATTTTTTTCACTTAGGCCTTCAGGCTCATCCAATTTGCTGGGTGTAATAGTAGTTCCTTCCGTTTTATTGTTGAATAGTATTTCTATGGTATGAATGTACTATAGTTTATTTAATTATTTGCCTATTGAAGGACATTTATTTACATTTATAAATACAGTCGACTCACTGTATTTCATTATCTCTGAGATGGAAACTTGAAATAAAAATAATTTTTATTTTCCATTCCTGTTTCTGTTTTTCTGTTTACTCCATTTAGCCCGCCCTAACTTTTTCACATTTGTTTTTCTGAAATCAGGATGGCTCTTAGAGTCCACACTGTATTATTCAGGCCATGACATGGGTGAATTACCGGCTCAGGTGTGAACAACCAAATGACTGCAAACGTGTAACTAACACATAAATGAACAGCATCAGTGCACTGGAAAAGAATCCAAGATTAGGCAATGGAGCCCTCTTTTAACTCCTATGAATGTCATGGTTGCGGGACTGACGGGAGGACTGTGGCAAGTCAAATATATTTACTGACATTGCTGAAGTGGGACCCGAAGCAGAAAAACTGTATGTAATTTTAAAGTGTGCTCAAAGCCCAGAACTCATGACTTTTAATCTTTTTGTGGATTCTTTGAAGAAATGCCATATCATCAGCGCTCATGGATGAACGCACAGAGGATGATGGAGTGTGGAAAAACCCCAGACGTTGATGAGTCTGAATTGAACAGTGATTCAGAAGAATTGGACTCAGTGTAAAGTAGTTTGAGGAATAACAACCAATTTATTTCACTTGTATTTTCATTTTTATGTATGTACAATAGTAATATGTGATAAAAATCTGTCTAATTAAGTCTCAAAGAACTCTTTCAATAAGTAAAATTAAAAATTCTAAGTGATAAGAATGCATTGTGTCATGGTTTAATTGGCAGCATATTTTTCTTTCACAGTGGAAAAAAAAAATAATGGTGCTTCTTGCAATTGTGTGTCTTAGAGCTGATGAAATGTGGTATTTCTTTCGGAGACTGCCCTTACCACGAAGACATGTGCTGTGTCATTGAGTTCAGTTTCAGTTAGGTTTAACAAGTCTTCTGGCTATTTGGAAAGCTGACTCAGCTGGACTCAGAGGCTACTGTGATTTTAAATTTGACCAGATATCTGGGCTGGGGAAGAGCTAGAGTTTTGCTTCTAGCAAATCCATTGGGTGTCTAAGGTTCGGCTGGCCAGAGAGTCTGCTCCTGGTTGAGACTGGACCCTGCACCCCATGGGAACAGTAAGCCACAGAACTTTGGCATGTCTCTTTAACCATCACAGTTTTTTTTTTTCTGCATTCATAAATCACCCATACTACTATTTAATTAATATTCTTTATTTTTGAAGTTTTTTATTTTTCAATAATTATAGATCCACAGGAAGTTGCAAAAATAGTACAAAGAAGTCTCAGGGAGCTTTCACCAAGTTTCCTTCGATGCTAACATCTTAACTATAGAAATTGCCAAACTTTTCAGAGTGACTGTCCCTATTACATTCACACCAGCAATGTCTGGGTGACCCAGTGTCTCCACATCTTTGTCAGCATTTGGTATTGTCATTTTAAATTTTAGCCATTTTGATAAGTGTGCAGTGGTATCTATGGCTTTACTTTTTCTTTTGTTATTTACCTTTGAGTTGGGAGTTCTTTATAATATTCCAGATATTGCCCTTTGTCAGATATGTGGTTTATGCAGGGTCTCTTGCAGAGCAATAGTTTAAAATTTTATTTATGTATTTATTTGAGTGGAGTCTCACTTTGTCATCCAGGTTGGAGTGCAGAGGTGCAATCTTGGCTCACTGCAATCTCCTCGTCCCAGGTTCAAGCAATTCTCCTGCCTCAGCCTCCCAAGTAACTGGGATTGTAGGCAGGCACCATCAGGCCCAACTAATTTTTGTATTTTTAGTGGGGATGAGGTTTTACCATGTTGACCAGGCTGGTCTTGAACTCCTGACCTCAAATCATCTGCCCATCTTGGCCTCCCAAATTGTTGGGATTACAGGCATGAGCCACTGACCCTGACCAGTTTTTAATTTTAATAAAGTCTAATTTGTTAATTTTTTCTTTTATTGATTGTATTTTTGGTGTGATATCTAAGTCTGCTTTGAACTTAGGTCTCAAAGTTTTTCTCCAATTTTTTTCTCTAAAAGTTTTATAGTTTCACATGTAATTCTATGATCCATTTTGAATTACTCTTTGTATAAGGTGTGAGGCGTAGAATAGGTTTTTCTTTTTTCTTTCTTTCATTTTTGCCTACGGAGTCCATTTGCTCCTGTACCATTCGTTGAAAAGATTATCCTTACTCCATTAAATTGTCTTTGCACCTTTGTCATAATCGGTCAAGCATATTTGTGTGGGTCTATTTCTGGGATCTTTATTCCGTTCTATTGATTTAGGTGTTTTTCTCCATCAACATGGCCCTCTCCAGATTACTGTTGTCATAGAGTAAGTCTTAAAATCAGGCAGTGTGATTCCTCCAACTTTATTCTCCTTTTCAGAATTTCTTGAGTTATTCTAGTTCCTTTGCCTTTCCAAGTACATTTTAGAACAAAATTAATATTTTTCTTTAAATTGATAGTTACAACTTTATTTAAAAGGAAAACACAAGTTTGATATGTCAGCTAGAGCTGTACTGTCAAAATCAGTTAAAATAAAAATATAATGATTATAGTTTTAAAAACTTATCTGTGAAATGATCCCATAAACCCCCAAATTGGCCTGCATCTCCCAGCACCCCTGTGTTGGGAAGAGCACTCTCTGGTGGACTGCTGGCTGTACCTGTCTGTGGAAACTCACGTGGCTTGGCTCCCTCATTCAGTGCTGGCTGAGTGTTGTCTGTGTGGCCCCACAGCAATCCTCTATGGATGGCTTGCAGCTAATGGATTGGCCCAGAGGGCAAGCTCTGCCCAACTCTGAGGCTCCATTTGGAGTAAGTGAACCAATCAGATCCTCCCTCAGCACAATTGAGTGATGGGTAGTAGAGAGTCATTAGTTGGCAGTGGGAATAGGGTGAAAGCCATGAAGAAGCACAGCCAGGAAGGAGTGAGGCATGAAGGAATCAGTAGACTCCCATGGAAAGAGTAACTGATTCCTCATGGGGGGAAGCACTTGAGCAGGAAGCCATACCTCCTCTTACCTGGCAGCAGCGTGGGAAGGATGGGAAACTAGACATTGGGCACTGGAGCTGTCCTAGGTCCTGAACAGCCTTCTTTCTCTGTGAAAGGCCTGAAGCTGGCTTGTGCTCTCTTCTCTAACACCCTCACCTCCCCCGCCACCCCACATTTAAGGTAGTGTTTCCAAATCTTGAGATTCATAGTTACGGCAAAGCAGAAGATGACGTTAGGGTCCACAGAACCTTGGATTAAATAACAACACATCACAGAATCGACAAGCTGCCCCCTTTCCAGTTATCTCAGTGGAGTGGGTTGTTAACACCTGGTCCTTCCTAATCCCTTTTAACAAAGAGAGGTGGCCTTGCCTTTACAGCATTTGATGAGCAATGCCTCCAGCAAAAATTTCATAGTACTTTTCTGTTTTCACTATGGTTTTTGATAGTAATTCACCTACTCATATTTTCAGTGCCCAACACATCGTAGAGGTTCAAACTCTCAGCCATTGAATTAATTTGATTTTTTTGGCATTATTCTTTGATTTCTGTCTTTTTATCCTCAACTGACTATGAACTCCTTGAAAGCAGGAACTTTTTTTTTTTAATTTTTATTTATTTATTTATTTTATCGGGGTCTTACTCTGTTGCCCAGGCTGGAGTGCAGTGGCATGATCATAGCTCACTGCAGCCTTGACCGCCACCTAGGCTAAAGCGATCCTCCTGTCACAGCCTCCAGAGTAGCTGGCACCACAGGCGTGCACCACCACACCTGGCTAACTTTTAAATTTTTGTAGAGATGGGGGTCTTGCTCTGTTGCTCAAGCTGGACTTCAACTCCTGGCCCCAAATGATTCTCGTACCTGGGCCTCCCAAAGTGCTTAGATTATACATGTGAGCCACTGCATCTGGCCCTGCTTTTGTTTTTTTCTTTGCCATTTTGCTCCTAGGGCCTAGAAAAGTGCTCAAATATACAACCATTGCTTGTTCTGGTGAGCGAGTAGGCAGGTGGGAAAGACATAGGAAAGTTGAGTCTAGCAGGCTGGGCTTGGTCTTCATGCTGATGCTCAGAGGAAGCTGATGGAACTGGCTAGCATGAGCCCCATTTGGAGTCCGTGTCGGAAAATTGGCTGATTGTCCCTTCCTTGAAAGCTTCGTTGGGAGAATGGTGATCTGTGTACTTGTTCCTCACACAAGCCTCTCCCTTGCCTCCTGGGCTGGGCCTTGCCTCGCTCCAGCCACGGCAGGCCTGACCCTACCTGTTTCAGAGTTCACACCCACCTGGGACTTCTCTGCCATGGAAGAAAAAACCACAACTCTGGGCCTGTGGACTCAGAGTTATACCTTCGAGGTCCTCATGGGAAGGAGGATGGGTTGCCTGATCAGACTATGGCCAGATTTTCTTCTTAAAGGCCAGATGGTCAGCCTGAGCATCAGTCTGAACTTTAACTTCACTTTCTCCTTTTTTTGGCTTCTAATAATTTGCTGTGTGCTGAGGATTTTATTGCAAGTCTGACTGAGGATTTCTTTAAAAGAAAATCCCCAACCAGGCTGGACGCATTACTGTTGTCAGCACGACCGTTAACCTCCTTCAGAGTGAAGGTCAACAAATAATTTTCAGCTTTGTTTAAAGCCTCTTTAATGGATTCTATAAAATGCTCTAATTACCAATGATTATCCACCGAGAGCTTGCAAGCTTTTTAAAGTCTTTCTATGCCCATTTCACTCTGTTCACACACAGTTCAAGTTGTCTGATGTACTTAAGCAAAAGGAGGCATTTCCTTCCTTCCTTCGTTCCTTCCTTCGTTCCTTCCTTCGTTCCTTCCTTCCTTCCTTCCTTCCTTCCTTCCTTCGTTCCTTTCCTTGTAATTTGGGGTGTTTATAAGGCAGGCCAGCTTTCTCTTTTTTTGGTCTGAAGCAGAGTTTTTACTCTACTTTCCATCTGTTTCCATCTTGTCACCCAACAAGAAATTAAATGCCATTTAAATATGACAGTCACTTTCTTACCACACACAGTAGAACATAATTGCCTTCGATGTGCACAGAATTCTCACAGGCATTGTCTCAGTTGAGCCCCACAGAGGGAGGGCAGAGGGGCTGCTGAGGCTGGGATTCCTCACCTTCTGCACTACTGACATTGAAGCCTGGATCAGTTCTCCATGGTGGGGGCATCCCTGGCGTTGTAGGGCGCTCAGCAGCATCCCTGGCTTCTACCCGCTAGAGGCTTAACACCCTGTCCTAGTTGTGACAACCAAAAATGTCCTCAGACATTATCCAGTGTCCCCCTAGAGGGGGGAAAATCAGTCTTGGTTGAGAACAGTTGACTTAACCCATTTTCAGATGAGGAGGTGGTGACAGGAAGGGCTTGCCTGAGGCCCCACAGATGGTGTGCTGGGAAGGGTCTGTCAGCCTCCTCTCTTGCTTCACTGATGACTCATAGAAACCCCCAAACCCAGAAGAGGCACTATTCTTTCCTCTCCTACCCCCTGTGTCAACTTCCCTGCCTCTTCTCCTGGCACAGTCACTGCCAATGTAAGTGCCTCTATTCAGCAAATGTGTCTCCTGGAGTTGATGTGTTTCAGCCTTCTGTTCTTCTGCTTCCTAAGTTTCATATCCTAGAGGACATCTCATTTGATTTTTATAGTGTCCAGTAGACTGTCTGGAGGGGAATTTGTCCCACAGTCCTTGTTCCTGTTGCCTGGCCACAGGCTGCCCCCATGCCTGGACAGGAGAAGCGAGTAGTGGACTTACAGGGTGCGAGAGAAGATGTGCCGACAGTGACCCACAGTTCCGATAAATCGTCAGTGTGTGGTGCCATTCACACTCTGTTCATGAACCAGAACCACAGTCTCACGTTCATTGAAAGCCATTTGTGGCCCCTTGGTTAATACCAAGCTGATAGTGTCCTTAAATGGTGAACTTTGACCTGCCCCATTCCCTATATGTATCTTTTTTCTGCCCAGTCTCGCTCTCTGGCTGAACTAATTGAATCGGGTCATGTTAACATTGGGCTGAGGGATGAAAGATTGTGTGTGTGTGTGTGTGTGTGTGTGTGTGTGTGTGTGTGTGTGGTTGTCATTGTTAAGGGAGAGGACGGGTCCTTTAAGGTCTTACACACTTTGAAAATGTTGGTTAAACAAAGTAAAACAAGATTCTTTATTGCAGGACTTCTCAGAGCCTTTACCTGGTAGCGTGCTCTGTGTTTATACCAGAGCAATATAGAATACAACATTTCCCAAAGTAATTTGACCACACGACTCCTTTTCTTTTCATGGAGTATCACATTCCACTGTGTGCATAATGTTCTATGGGAAAGTGTCACCTAGATCTGAAGGTACACCTCGCCCCACTTTGGACATTTCTAAGGTGGCTTTGAAACTCGGAAGGATGAAAGATTGTCAGCTATGGAAGCCCACACCCTCTTTTGGTTTGGTGGCTCTCAGTGGCTGGATTCTGAGCAAGATCCTGGAGGCAAGAAAATCCTTCTCCCATGACTGGACATTCCCAAAGCCGGGGGAGTCAGTTTGGAAGACCTGACCTCCCTGTCCATGTCAATGGCCATGGAAGTGGTGTGGTCAGAAAAGAGGGGGTCAGGGGAGCTCAGAGAGAGAAATGCCCACCTTCACCCTCCTCCTCCTCAACCCAAGAAGAGAGGTGCAAGGGGAAAGAGTGCAGAAAGAGAAAGGAGAACAGAAGTTTCCATTTGTGTCGGATGGTTTTGTTTTTTTATCTGTTTGCAAATGTTCAGTGTAATGGTTTGAAACCCAGCCGTGTAGCTGCTGCCGCCCACACACAGAGCTGCTGTGGCACTGAGCTTCAGCAGGCAAACCCTACCACCAGCGTCGGCCATTAAACCCGAGCCCACACCAGGGCAGGCTGCACACCTACCCCCGGTGTCCCTCTGCCACCCCCACCACCCCAGCGCCCCGAACACCCACCACCCTCCACACACACAGTTTTTCTTTTTTTAAATTTCCAGCACTCGGTTTTTCTCTAGAGAAGGCATAAAGAGAAGCAGAGGCAGAGATGGGACGAGCAGGGAGAATGCTCCTGCCTCATCGGAGCCACCGGTTTTCGGGAGAGAGCGGCAGCCCCCACCTGCCTGTGGACTGAGCACTTAAAGGTGAGAGAGGACTTTGTGATTTCTTTGTGCACCTGTAGGTCTGGGATGCAAGGCCAGATGAAGGGATCTTAATCATTGAGCCTGGTCTGTTGCCTCCCGAGTGATTCTATCAGGCAAGCATGATGGATGATTCCTTCCAAGCACACGCAGTTATCTCTGACACGAGCCCCACTCAGGTCCCCGTGAGATCTTGCGAACCAAGGGGCTTCTAGCCCCTCCTCCCCACCTTTCAGCACAGCCTCGTAAACCTCTGATGTGGATGAAGGTGCCGTCCTGCCTTTGACTTGACCTGTTGATTTCCAGCTGGGGCTGCTGGCCCTTCCTCTCTAGAGTGAGTAGTGACCCGCACTTTTGGGGCCATATGGAATGGTCCTTCATCCAAGGGGCTTTGGGAAGCCTGTTTCCCTAGTGGCCCCAAGCCCGGTAATCAGAAGCAGTCAGACTCAGCTGTCCAGCTAATCTGTATAAAATAGGTTTCCTTCCTAGTAGAAATCAACAAAGTCTAAAATAGAAGGGACTGTAATAGGAAATGAAGCTACAGAGTTCTCTGTGGAATGCAACAGGCAGGGACATTGGCATGGAAAATACTAAGTGCAAATTACATGGCTGACAACCATGGGAGCAGAAGAAGGAGTGATCTCCTTGCTTATCGAGCATGTCTCTGGGTCGGAGGGGAGCTGAGTGGGGACATCGCTTCTGGAAGGTTTAGACCTTTCACCAAGAAGGAGAGGAAAAAGGAAGAACAACAAAGATGGAGAAAAGGGGGAAAAAAGACCATAATGTAATGTGCATGTAGAAGAGAAGAGATGAAAAGCTCCAAAATCTGTGCAGTCAGGAGATGAATCAGTTAGTAAAGATCTATTTTTAGTTTCCAAGATCTGCTGTTACATTTTGCCTGGCATTAATTAATGTCACAGGCATGTTCCATGCACAGGCTCTGAAGGGCCCTCGAATGTCACTCTAGCTGGAGGTGCCCGCCCTTCTGAATGGGAGCTCTCCAGTCCTTTGGAGTCTGGTCTTCGATGCAAACACGTGTCCAGAATGTTCTGCTCTCTGACCTTGTCCCCTCCGGGTGTATCCGTTAATCTCCTCGCCCCGGCCCTCGGAGTCTGGCCACTGGCCAAGGGAGAATTGCAATTGTTATGCTTTGTTTTTTTTTTTTTTAAAGGAAAGGCTATACAGCTGAAATTGGGAAAAGACAAAGATGTTGGATCATGGCTTAGAATTTAAGGAAAAAGCTTTGAGGGCAGCTCTCCCACCCCAAGGAAGAAGAATGAGGCCCCCTCATCTCCAACCAAGGCTGACTTTGACAAATCAGATTTCATAACTGGAGAACTTCTTCCAATATAGTTTAGGCAAAGTGTAAGGTTAGCAAGAATAATTATGTGACTGAGGTTGATCAGATATTGGCTGAAATTGTGTGTGAGGCTAATTACCCCGAAAAAAACCTGTATTTCAGAGACAAGGCTGTAAATCTGAAGGGTGGCTGAAATGCAGGCGTTACTGTATGCATGGAGCCTTGCTTTCCGAGGTGGTAACGGGGTATTAATAGGCGAGAATAAGAAATCCAAGGCCACGTAGCAGCACACTGTTGAGGCAGCTGCTTTTGTATGTTTGCACCAATTATTAGATCAATGAGAAAGTATGACTACATCGTGGATCCTGATTAGAAGAGATGTCCCTTATGCTCTCTGAAAGTTTTGAGACCATTCTCCTATTTATCTAACGCCTGACAGAGCCATCGACGCTAATTGTTCAGTGCCATTGGTCAAGGCCAATGTGTAGCCTTCATTTAGTTCCTAAGTCATTTGTGGTTGGCCCATCCAAGACAGGGCACGGACAATCTCATCAGAATAGGATGGGAGGGTTTCCATGATGGCTTGTGGCATGGGGCTGGCTTCTCTGTTGAGGAGGGAATCCAGGGGGTGCGCATGAGCTCTCAGGACCAATGACAGAGTCCACGTTCAGTCCTTGGGAAGCATCGCCACTGCTACATTTCTGATGTTCTGAAGACGGGTTAGAGCAGAGTGTGAGAACAAGCAGGGCACTGACCTTGGGTTTCATGTCCTGAGGCTCAATTCCATCCTCTCACCCAGCCAGGAGATTCAGAGGCCCTGCAGCCTCCCACCTCAGACCCACATACCTGGTGTGAGTTCTGCCCTCCTGACCACACCCCTGCACCTTGGACACAGCTTACCACATCCTTCCCCAGAGCATCTTGAGCCTTGAAGAGCAGGTGCAGTTGCAGCGTTCTGGGCTGAGAACACTCGAGTTCAGCCCTGGCCAGAGGCCATGAGGGGCAGAGCCAGGGGATGGTGCCTCCATTGGTAATGAGAGTCTCCATCCCTTCCAGGCTGGCCTTTTCTGTGGCCACAGGTGTACAGGATGGGTGCCCATCTTGATGGGTCAGACAAGGTAAGGGGCTCTCAGACCCCATCCTCTGAGATTGGACCAGAGGTGCCATCAGAAAATCAACTGAATATTAACCAGCTTCTTCTGATGCTCAAAACCTAGACTCTTTTTGCTGCTGTGCAATTTCTTTCTGCATGTGGAGGTCTGATGAGCCAGACAGGATACAGGGATCTTAATCCTTGGGCCTAGTCTCTGTGGCAAAGCACTGGCGGCTTGCTTTCCAAGGTGGTAACAGGGGAAAAAAATGTGAGTGTGGCTGGAGCTGTGCCAAAGATGGGCTTTGCTTGCGTCTCTTTGTCTAATCTCTGTAATGGCCCCATGAGGTTGGTGCCCTCCCCAATACCATTTTATGGAGGAAGAAATGGAGGCTTATACATTTCATTTTGCTTTTTGCATTGTATCTTAAAAATATAAAACTTTAACCTTACACTTCATAATATATCCATTGATCTTACGATAACATGAGATCTCCCTCCTCCAAAAAAATATATTGAAGGAAAATGGTTCCCTCCTGGGTGAGTGCCAAAAGCCTGGGCTTAGCCTGTTGGAGAGAGAGGCTGCAGAGTCCCTGTGTGGAGGGCGGATGCCCTACACAGGGCCCCCGACACATGCCTCGTGCTTGTGATGTTGGCGCTGTGTGGATGGCGGGGCTGGAACTTGCTCTCAGGGACCCGGGAATCAGGCAAGGTCCAGTCTCCACAGCCTTTCTCTGTGGAATGTTCCAGCTGGCCGGTGTGCATAGGGGAAGCTAAGCTGAGGGCTTGACGGGGGGTTCTTGTCCCACACAAGGCTAGGGCTCTCCAGGGAGCTCCAGTGGCTGGACCCCCATCCAATGCCGGGGCCAGGGCAGCCTCCTTTGCCCTGCCACAGCCCGCCTCTTCCTCTGTAGCCTGTCACGGGCCTCACATCCTGAGAGGAGCCCTAGAAACGGGCTCTGTTGATAAAAACACACATACCCTTTGCCACAGGAAACGTGGCCTCACGTTCACAATGGTAACCACCAGGCTCCTCACAGAAACCAGAGGAACAGATTTTAGATTTTTACCTAAATTAGGAAACACATGTTCTCTCTCCCCTTCCCTCCCTCTCTCCTCTCAGCAAGTCTCAGTTTTCCTCACATGTAACCTCTGCCCTCCCTATCCTTGACTGGGAAGCTGCAGATTTAGGAAATAGAGACCGTGTTCCTTTGAGTTTAGGTAAAAACTGTGAGAAAACAGGATATACGTTGTAATGGAAACCAGTGGGCCTCGGGTCACAGGTAGGGCTGTCAGATAAAATACAGGATGCCCAGTTAAAGTGTGAATTTCAGGTGAACAATGAATACTTTGTTAGTATAAGCGTGTCCCAAAGACTGCACAGGATATACTTATACTGAAATATTTATTATTTCTTTGAAATTCAAATTTAACTAGGCAATCCTATGTTTTTATATATTTGCTATGACTAGTAACCATAGCATAGGGGACCCACCGCATGAGACTCAGAACCATCATCTGGGAAGAAGACAGAGGCCTACTTTTCCATTCAGATTAATTCCTGACCTTCTGAGAATAACAGCCCACTGTGGCCAGTGCTCCGCACCAGCACATGCTCTCATTTTGTGGACAAGGCGCTTTCTTGAGTGTGCCCAATGGAGGTGTGTAGTTGTTTATTGTCCAGGAGAGAAACTGAGGCCCAGGGAGGTTGGCGTGATGCGCCCAAGCTCTCAGTCAGCTCCCGGCCTGTCTCTCTGCATAGTACTCACTGGCTGTGGGCGGGCAGGCAGCGCCAGCTTCAGAGGAGCGGTAATAACAGGTTAGCTTGGAAGTGCTCCGTGCAGAGATGGGAATGGCTGTGTCAACACATGCAAATTATATGCAAATACACTTGGCCTGCCTGCCCAGATGGGAGACCCATGAGCACAGCCTCCAGCTGTCCATGGGTTTCTGGCAGGGCAGGGGTACCAGGCTGATAGTGGCTGGGCCCCCAGAGAGGCCCATGTTCCCGGTGCACATGGGCTGGGACACACACACACACACTTGTTCTCCTGGCGTGGATGAGGATGCGAGGAGGCTGGTGTGGAGGTGGATGTGTGAGGCTGGAGGGGGCGTGTTGATGTGTGCGTGACCTGCCACCGTGATCTGTGTATTCCCAGCAAGCCACATAGCTTCTGTCTCCAGGTATAACCCCTCCTGAGGCTTTAGCACCCATCTGTGGAGAGAAGGAAGTGGCCCTTGCCCTGGGCACCCTCCTGCTGAGGTGCCCCAGGACTGCAGACCTTTGAGGGGACTCATCCTAACCACAGTGAGGCTACCATGAGCGTTGACCGGGTGTTTATGATACACCCGACCCTTTGCTGAGCATCTTGTACTTAATTCTCCCACATGTCAGGGGTTCTTGTTGCCCTCACTTGACAGATAAAAACCTTGAGTCTTAGAAAGGTAAAGTAACTTGGCCTCCACTGGTGAGATACCGAGCCAAGATTCCACCTGAGTTTTGCAGGCTGGTCAGGTGAATCGCTGCCAGGTGAATGAGAGACGGCTTTCAACGCTGGCTCCTGAGTGTGGACTTTCTAAAGAGAGCACTGTTTTGAAAAGTCCTTTATGGAGATTTGTAGTAGTAGTTGTAACTAAGATTGTTTGGGATTTGTGCTCTTAAAATTAGTAGGGTTGGCCTCAAATACTGGTGCCGACGGAGCCCCATTTGTTGGGAGATGTTCTCCATGAGGGAATGCTGAGTCTTCAGGAGACCCGTGGGAGGTGGCTGCCCAGCCCCTCTGTCTTGCAGTGCGAGGGGAAGGTGTCTGCCAAAGGTGGGGCTTAGCTGAAAGGTCGAACATGCTGGTGTGGGGCCACGTAGGCTCAGCCACAGGTTGTCTTTGCCGATCTCTGACCAAGTGGTTTGGGGCAAGCTGCTTCACTGCTATCAACCTCCTTTCCTCATCTGCTAAGTAATGTTTGTAATGACAGCCCCTCCCTCACACCCCAGCTTGGAGGTTTCACTAGTCAGTTGCCTGATCAATCATAATAGTTGTTAGTCATTGCTGTTTGCCAGGCACCAGCTTAGGTGCTAGAAAGAACTAGCAATGAGAAAAAAGTGCAGCTCTCACTTTTGAAGAACTTAGGAGTCCAGAGAGCTAAGCTAAAGCCACTACAACGTGAGACAGGCAGAGATTCACCTGAAAGCGTCATAGGGGCCTTGCTGCTGAGGTTCGGGAGTGGGGAGATCACAACTTGCAGGGGGTTGGGGAGTTCCGGAGGCCTTTGTTGAGGAGGCAGCGAGTAGGTGGACAGATGGATTTTGGATTTGTGGATCAAGAGGAGGAAGGGAATTCCTGGCTAAGGAACAGCATAAGCAACGCATACAGGAGAGCCTGGGGGCCTTCAGTTTGACTGGAGGGTGCACACATCCATCATGCATGCTGGGCAGTGGGCTTGGAGCTGGGGATAGGGTAGAAAGTCCCTGTGCTTATGGGGATGGCAACATTAAGCAAGTAATGATACATTTAATTTTTTAATTGCAGTTGTGATGAGCACTGGGGAATCTGAGCTGGTCAGGGAGCAGGCACGAAGGCTCCCGAGGCTTCCCTGAGGACATAACTGAAGGTTGAGTAGGAGGCAGTAGGGGATGGAAAGAGCACTTCGGGCCATGAGTGCAGCTCCCCAGGGGCCCCTGACATGGGCCAGCATCCAAGGAGCTGAAAGGCCAGCAAGTGGCTGCGCTGCAGACAACCAGAAATGGGGCTTGGGAAGGGGCTGAGGAGGTGGGCAGAGGCCAGCCCACGTGGGCCCTGGTAGGTGGAGGACATTACCTTGTCCCTGGAGTGACGGGGCTACTGCAGGGTTCCATCTAGAGTGGGATGTGTGGGTGGAATTTTTTGTTTAAAAAAGATCCCTCTGGTGGTGGTAGAGAAGGCTTTGCCTGTAGCAGGGGTGAAGGAGAAGGCAGGAACTGGACTTTGGCCAGCTGTGGACTACACAACTTGACCAAAATCCCACTTTGCCACAGCCACCATCCTCATCCCAACATACTCAACAGCTCACTCTTTTCCTCCTGAGCAGTGTCTCCTGCAGACCCTGTTCCTGAGCTCAGCATCCACCTGCTTTTCCCACCACCCTGGCTGCCGAGCACATGTGCGTTGGCCCGCAGCCCGCTTGCTCTGTGTTCTTCCCAGCAGAGCCAAATCCTGTGGAACTGGACCTGGAGAGAACTGGAAGAAGCCAACAAGATCTTAAGCCTGCTCCAGACCCCTTGCCTGACTTTTGAGAAGGTCAGGGTCTGATTTCTGTTTGGCCCTCCTCCTTGGGCTGGGCGCATCTTCCTGAGACAGCCTCCGCCAGGGAGCGGGAGTTCTGGCAGGAGCGTTGGATTGCTTCACCAGGGGAGCGAGTGCCGAGGCAGACAGGGCCAAGTGCTTATTCGTGCTGGACGCTGCCCTGGCAGCCTGGGTGTCCGGCTGCCAGGAGCTGATCGCAAGGCTGTTCGGACATGTTTGATGGTCTTGGGGGCTCATCAGCACACCCTATGAAGAGCAAATGGGGGTAGGGGGCTGATGACCCATCAAGCTGAACTCCAGGAGGTCAAGGACAGGACAGGAGGAGGCTTTGGCCAGCATGGTCTTGGAGAGGGAATTACTGCCCTGCTACTTCCTACTGTGGCAAACTCTTTGAAAAAGCCACAAGCAATTTTTGCTCTCCCAGAATAGCTGAGAAACTCCACTGGACAATTGCTTACCAAGTACCTACTTGCAGCTGGGCTAAGAAAGTGAAATTTTCTACTTCTTCAAGGAGTGCACGGTCTGGTAGAAAGCCTGATGTATAAACCAGTCGTTACAGGGCACTGTCCTGTTCAGGTGGCAAGGAGTGACTGTGGTGGCACGGGACCCTAGAGATGGTAGAAACTCCTGCAGCCTGGGGGC
Source organism: Alouatta palliata (assembly GCA_004027835.1). Taxonomy (NCBI): domain Eukaryota; kingdom Metazoa; phylum Chordata; class Mammalia; order Primates; family Atelidae; genus Alouatta; species Alouatta palliata. Next base: position 38,160 of record PVKV010013717.1, read on the forward strand.
TCAGTCATGCTTCGAAGAGGATGCTGGAAAGAGCTAGCCATGGACAAAAATGCAGCTCTCACTTTTGAAGATCTTAGAGTCCAGAGAGCTAAGCTAAATCCACTACAATGTGAGACAAACAAAGATTCACCTAAAAGTGTCACAGGAACCCTGCTGCTGAGATTTGGGAGTGTGGAGATCACTTCTTGAAGGGAGTTGGGAGATCCGGATCTATTTTTCCCATGTAGGATTGGGGAAAGACACATGCAGACTAGTACTTCTCTTGAGTATGCACACATGCTCATTCACACGGGTCAGTAACTTGCATAGAAGGCACACATCACCCTCTTGGGATGGGATCCAGGTGGTCCAGTCCCAGAGCAGCTTTACTAGCTCCAGACTCAGAGCAGCAAGCAGAAAACACCCTGAAAACTCAAGCTCTCTGCTCAAGCCCTGTGAAACCGAAGCAGGCTCCATACCAATCCTCTGCTATGGCTGCTTCCTTTGTCATCCACTTTCCTCTCATCCTGCAGTAACTCCAGTGTTCCTCTTCTTCAGACACCATGAGAAGTTCCTCCTTTTGCTCTGCCCTTGCAGCTTTTCTCGATGGCTTTCTCTATGGAGACAAGTCCTATGCCACTTGGAACAAAATTTCTCCTGTGGCCTAAGCCCTGTGTCATCTGTCCCCAGCATGCCGCCCGGCTTCTCTCCTGGCTCTGCCCATTTCGTGGTGACCCTGACAACTCATGGGCCTTCTGCTGGTTTCTTCATCACCTGGAGGAGTGGCCACCTCAATGCCTTGGCACTCACCCTACCCTCTGTCTTTTGCCCCTTGCTCGCAGATGTGCCCTGGGCTGAATCTTTCTTGTCTCCCAGGTCTGTCTCACAGGCGGCCTCCTACCTTTCCCCCGTGAGTCATCATACCACTCTATTCCTTTTCCTTCATTGTGCTTTTCTCTAAAATCACTTTACTCATGTATGTAGTTTCCTATTTGTACCTGTCTCTCACACTGAAATGTCAGCCCTGTGAGGGCAAGGGGGCCACTGTCTTATTCTCCCCCAATCTTACAGCCCTGAATGAAACTTGGGATGTGATGGGGACTCAGTCAGTATTTGCTGGACAAGTGAGTAACTGTTGAATGCAATTTCCCTGACACCTGGGAGGGATAATGTCTTCTTCTCTCATAGCTTTTTTTCCATTACAATCTGCCTGTATGGTGTTTGTCATTGTTTTCTCCCCAATTATCTTAATTATGCAGCACACAAAAGACTATAGAACAGTCTAGTAAAGGCAAAACCTCTCAGAGGTAGCAGGAAGGGAAGGACGAGGTTGGACACAGCCAGAATGCTTGTTAGCAGACGGGCAAGCAGGCAAGGCTGGGGACATGAATGCACTCATATTTTTGTCTGCATGCACCTGCGTCTGTGTCTGCACATACAGGCCTAGAGCAGCCTGATGTGAATGGGAGCAGCTGGGATTTGGTGTTTCGGGTGATTGGTTGGGCTCTGGTGAGAGCTGGGACTGTTCCCATCTTGCTCATAAGCTGGTCAACTTTTCTTGCTCTGTGATCTTTAGAACAGGGGGTAGCAAGTTGGTTTTAGCTCAGGTGCAAAATCTTACTGGGAATGATTGCCTTGGAAGTGCAGGTAAAGCTGGCTTCAGCTGCCCAACACAGCGGGGAGGAGTGCTGGGGCCAGGCCACACTGTCCACCCTAAGTGTAGGAAGGAGGGAGGGGACACCATACTGTATTTGATGTGGCTGGATTAGATAATCCTGGAAGCGCTGTAGGCTCTAAATTTCCAAAAGTGTCCCCTCCTTTGGGAATGGTAAGAGGGGTTAGAGATCCTGAGTGAAAGGAATAATTCTCCTCCTCTGGGAAGGCTTCATCTTCAGAGTCTGGCCTTGGGAAAACCCTTCCTCGAGAGGAAGAAGTGGGGTCTGCCTAAAGGCCACATGATGAGGTGTGTGCTTCCTCTTGTGCTCAACTGAAGACTGAAATTCTCAGCACTTAAAAGCAAGTCCTGTAAAAAGCTGTGTATATTTAACATATACTCTATGACTTTAGGGATAAGTATGCACCTGTGAGACCATCACCACCATAAAGGCCGTAGACATATTTACCTCCCAAAGTTTCCTCTTGCCTCCTTTATTATTATTATTATTTGTGGCCAGAAAACTTAACGTATGATCTACTCCCTTAGAAAATTGTAAGCACGTGGGCCGGGTGCAATGGCTCATGCCTGTAATCCCAGCACTTTGGGAGGCTGAGGCGGGTGGATCACCTGAGGTCAATTCTGAGACCAGCCTGGCCAACATGGTGAAACCCCATCTCTACTAAAATACAAAAAATTAGCTGAGCGTGGTGGCGGGCACCTGTAATCCCAGCTACTCGGGAGGCTGAGGCAGGAGAATTGTTTGAACCCAGGAGGTGGAGGTTGCAGTGATCTGAGATTGCACCACTGCACTCCAGCCTGGGCGACAGGGTGAGACTTTGTCTCAAAAAACAAAAAACAAAAAGAAAAGGAAAGAAAATGTTAGTTAGATAAGCAATACAGACACTCCACGGTACTCTAGGCCTCTAGAATTTAGTCATCTCACGTAACTGAAACCTTGTTCCCTTTGACCCTCACCTTCCTCATTTCCGCCCCCCAACTCCCTGGTGATCACCACTGCACTCTCTGCTTCTATATGTTTGACTGTTTTATATACCACATAGAAGCAGGATCAGATACTGTTTTTCTTTCTCTGCCTGGCACTTAAAAGCAAGTCTCGTAAAAAGCTGTATATATTTAACATACACTCTATGACATTAGGGATGAGTACATACCTGTGAGACCATCACCACCAGTAAGGCCACAGACATACTCACCTCCCAAAGTTTCCTCTTGCCTCCTTTATTCCCAGCACTCAGTGAAATAACACTGAGAATAACATCCTTCTGGTCCCTCTATGCTGTCGCGAAGGCAGAATTTTTAAAAGGCGGAATAAATATCTCAAGTTTTTTTTAAAAAGAAGAAAGAGCTTCTAAAAGTCATTTAAAATTTTTTTGTTTTTACTTTTTATGGACACATGGTAGGTGTATGTATTTATGGGATATGTGGGGTATTTGGATAGAGGCACACGGTGCGCGGTAATCACATCAGGGAAAATGGCGCATCCATCACCTCAAGCATTTATCATTTCTTTGTGCTACAAACATTCTGATCATACTCCTAATTTTTAAATGCACTGGAAGCGACTGTTGAGTATAGTCATCCTGTTGTGCTAGCAAACCCTAGCTTATTCCTTCCATCCAACTATAGTTTTGTACCCATTAACCAACCCCACTTTTCCCCCACTCCCCTACTCTCTATCCCCATGAGTTAAGAAGAAAACAAAATTAAAAACTGAAATGAAAACAAGTCCTTCTGAAAGTGTGGGGGCAAGTCCCTGTGCTAAGGGAAGAGGGAAATGAAGCCATGCTGGCTCCTTCCTTCGGCTGTGGATGGGATTCTGAACTCTGGCTTGGGAGGCAAACTGGTTGGCTTTTAATTTGAGCCCTGCTTCCTTCCAAAAAGGATTTGAGGGGACTTACAGTAAGAACATACCCAAAGGATAGACAATGGGAAATAAAGCCATTGGGAGAGGTCAGAGGCCACCAAAAGGAAGAGAAAACCAAACCCCGGGAAAAGTCAGGGTCTTTCAGGCCAGGACTTGGATTCAAGGAACAGTCATCATTTGGTTTCATAAGGACAAAGGATTCTTGGCTTGGAGAAGCAGCTGGCAGAGGCTAATATAAAAATCTGTGTTTAAATCTGTTTATTGAAATATTTAAACATATTGTTTTTGTAAATACATCCGAAAGACACTGATTAGCCAGCCCCCCACCAAGTGATGGGTGTGGCAGGGTCCCAGCCCTGCCATTTTGTTCCCCATCTGGACCAGTGAACTCTTCCTTCTAAAAAAACAATTAAGAAAGCAAACTCCTTATGTAAGAAACTTTTAGGGCTGTGAGAAGGGGGAACCAGCTTTTCTTGTAGTAGTTGAAATATAAACATTTTTTCTTTCTGGTCTGAAAAATGAATCTACAGAAACAGTGGATGATGCCAAAGAAATCACTTCAGGTGCTGGAAATGATTTCATTTTTACACTCCATGATTAAAAGTCAGTAACTAAGTGCTCAGAGCCACATCTCGTCTTCCTAAGTGGGAATACAACACGCCCTGCCCTCCTCTGGCTTTGCTTCTGTTCCTCAGGCACTTTCATTATCTGTGATGTGGTGAGTCTGTGGCCCGCAGCGACAGGAGCTGCAGAAGGCGATGACTCCAGAGTAACATTGGGCGCTGGGAGGCTGTGTGCCTTTCCCCCAGGATGCCATAGTCACAGCCTGGCACGTGCAGGAAGCCAGTTTCATGGAGCCGTCTCCGTCAATGTGACGGGAGCGTTTCCAGAAAGGGTCCAGGGGGCATTTATTTCCCAAACAGTCTGTGCTGCACTGGGAGAGGGGACGAGGCGACAGGTCAGCAGAGGTTAGGGGAGGGCAGGATGTGAGGAACTTGCTCGTGGGTCAGAAGGACGCTGTCTTGGCAAAGTTCTGCCCATTCTGTGCCCACTGGGACACAGGTGATGGGGATCGTCCATTTTCTCTTTCTTACTTAGCCTTACTCGGAGGAGTTTCGGCTGGAGAAACCACCCCAAACCCAGGCCATCCCTGTTGTTCAAAGTATCAGACCATTCAGACCTGCAGACGGCCCATTTCCCAAAGGCTGGCATGCAACCCTCTAGGGGCTCTTTTGTTTGTTTTTTAACTTTTTACTTCCTTTACTTGGCGTTAGGGGGGACTTTTTTTTTCACTTTTTAATAAACTTTTTATTTTGGAATCATTTTAGATGTACAGAAAACCTGCACAGTTAGCACAGAAATTCCCACCTCTCTTCACCCAGTGACCACCCCCTGCCACATAGCATCTTATGTGCCCACAGGACATTTGTCATGACTAAGAAACGCATGTGGGTACATTCCTATGAACTAAACTCTAGACTTTATGTGCATGTCACCGGTCTTTTAACTCTTGTCTCTTTCTGCTCTAGGATCCAAGCCAGGGTGGGTGGTAACTTTTCATATAACTTTTTTTTTAAGTGCCATAATTATGGAGTTATTTTAATGAATATTACAAAAAATATTATCACACCAATTATTATAGCTTGGGACTAATTAAATGACAAAAGCAAGTCAATTTGAAGAAGTGTGTTATGAAAACAAATAAAGGTGATATGTGGTACAGCCCTTTACTTCACACCCCAGCATGAAGTTCGGGCTTAGCACCAAGCAAATCCCTGACAAAGTCCTGGCGGGGCTGCGATAAGGACTAGCAACCCAGTTCCCCTTCCAAGGCCCAGCAGCGCCCCTCTTCCTGTTTGGATGCTACGCAAGGGAGGGAGGAGGTGGAGAGGAGAGGAACTCTCAGTGGAAATAAAGTTTCCATTGCAATTATTCAGCTGATCCTTGACCCCCATTACCATGGATAATCAGAAACTGGCTGGATGCATCATGCTTTAAATAAAAACATCACGGAAATGGCCCTGATGATGTGCAGACAGATAATTGCATGGGTTTGTCCAGTGACACTTCAGGGGGAGGCACTTTTCTATACGCATGGAGATGAGAGCAGCGGCCCTCAGCACAATGTGGAACATCTGTGGAGTGTTCCTTCCTGAGGGGCCTCCCCAGGTACAGCTTCCTGTTCCCTCGCAAAGGGCTGGTGATGATCAACCTCTTCTGACAATGGAGAGAGCATGGGGAGGATGTTCAGGGGAAACAAACCCCAAGAGGGAACCAGCTTCAGTTGAAAGCGGAGCACGTGCCTTCCGAAGACAGGGCATTGCCGAGCCCCAGAAAAGAGCCCTGGGTTCCACCACCTCCCCCACAGGACGAGGTGTGACAGCACCTGCATTGGAATATACACTGTGGTTTGGAGCCTTTGCCATCAGGCCCCACCTGGTGTGTAAGTTTGTGGTCTCTCCAGCAAGGTTGGGGAAGTCAGGGGGTCACAGTTCTCTGTCATTCAGCAGGTGTGGACTGAGGGCTGGCTCTGTGCCAGGCACCATGCTGGATGCTGGGTTCCATTGTGAGGCCAGGCACAGCCAAGGCAGAGACGAACACTCCTATAGTCACTCACGACACCAAGCTCTGCAGTCCAAAGAACGGGCAGATCCACAGGAATGAAAGACAGGCTGCCAGGTCCCTAGCCCTGGGGAGCCTCTGGAAGAGGAGAGAGGGCCACCTATCATGGCTGACCTTGGGAGGACTTGAGTCTTCACAAATTGTGTTCCTTGGTACATACAAGAGTGTTAGACACACGGACGTATCCATCTATTCCCATTCATTTATTTGACACATACTCTTGGGGCCATGAGTTCAATCCCCAGAAGAGGGTCATGATGTTGGGGGAAGAAAGGGTGTGGCCAGGGGCCGTGTAGGAGCCCAGGGAGACTTGTCTTATGGCCACTCTTGATCACACTCTTCCAAGGCCCCAGAAGTGCTCCTTCATCCCCAGCTATCTTGTGAGGCTGTGTTGGCTCCCCAAGCCCCAATTTCCTGCTGAGACTCAGCTACACTCTTAGCCCTGGGCACACCAGGTGGCTCCTCTTGGAGTCTGCTCCAGCTCCTCTCACTGGGGCTTCCTGCAATGTGACTGCACAGATGAGGTCTGGAGAAGGGCCCAGGGACTGAACTGCAAAGGTGAGGGCTGTCCTTGCTCCTCCTGACCACAGCTTCTGGACAGGCATATGTGTCTGATGGTACGAGGCCAGAGGGGCATGGCCAATGAGAGAGTTATTCTTTCCACCTGTGAGTCTCCCTCAGACACACAGGATATGTCATGTCTCCTCCTGGTTTTGCTGCTATTTCTTCTAGCTTCATGAGGTAGTTTTGTTTGAAAGAACAGTTGATGCGGACTGCTGTTTTCCGAAGGAGGCTTACTCTTGGCAAGTGAGTTGAGATATCTTTTTGTTTGTTTCCTTCAGAATAAAAATGTCTGATAAAGCAAGTTAACAATTTTTGGAAACTATTTTTCATTTTCTTTGGTGACTTTTGCCACGTGCTTCATGCGTTTGTTATTGGTTATGTGCTCTAGAGTCTATCTGTACCATGGTGCTTAGAAAAATTAGGAGAGTGATGGATTTATTTGCTATGTTGATGTAACTCACATACCATGCAATTCACCCTTTTTAAGTGTCGGATTCGGTGGGTTTTAGTACATTCACAAGGTTGTGCAACCATCATTGTGACCTAATTCCAGAACATTTTTAACACCCCCAAAGAAGCCCCATACATTACAATCACTCTCATTTTCTTTCTTTCTTTTTTTTTTTGAGATGAAGTCTCGCTCTCTAGCCCAGCCTGGAGTGTAGTGGCATGATCTTGGATCACTGCAACCTCTGCCTCCTGGGTTCAAGTGATTCTCCTGCCTCAGCCTCCTGAGAAAAGGAATACAGGTGTGTGCCACCATGCCTGGCTAATTTTTTTGTATTTTTAGTAGGGATGGGGTTTCACTACATTGGCCAGACTGGTCTCTAATTTCTGACCTCAAGTGTTCTACCCACCTCGGCCTCCCAAAGTGCTGGGATTACAGGCATGGGATTACATATTGCTACATGGATACATGATTTTATCATTTTTATGGCTTTGTGTATTCCATGGCTTATATATGCCACCTTTTCTTCATCCAGTCCACCGTTAATGGGCACCCAGGTTGATTCCATGCCTTTGCTATTGTCAACAGTGCTATGATAAACATAGGAGTGCAGGTGTCTTTTTGGTAGAATTATTTATCTTCCTTTGGGTAGATACCCAGTAATAAGATTGCTGGGTTGAATGGTAGTTCTATCTTTAGTCCTTTAAGAAATATCCAAACTGTTTTCCACAGAGGCTGAACTAATTTACATTCCCACTAACAGTGTATAAGTGTTCCTTTTTTTTCTGCAACCTCGCCAACATCTGTTATTTTTTGACTTTTTAGTCATAGCCATTCTGACTATTGTGAGATGGTATCTCATTGTGGTTTTGATTTGCATTTCTCTGATAATCAGAGATGATGAGCATTTTTTCATATGCTTGTTGGCTGCTTGTATGTCTTCTTTTGAGAATTGTCTCTTCATGTCCTTTGGTCACTTTTTAATGGTGTTGATGTGTTTAAGCTTCTTGTAGAATGTGGACATTAGACGTTTGTTGGATGCATAGTTTGCAAATCTTTTCTCTCATTCCACAGGTTGTCTGTTCACTCTGTTGATAGTTTCTTTTGCTGTATAGAAACACTTTGGTTTAATTAGGTACCAGCTGTCAATATTTGTTTTTGTTGCATTTGCTTTTGAGGACTCAGTCTTAAATTCTTTGTCTAGGCTGACATTCAGAAGAGGATTTCTTTGGTTTTCTTGTAGGGTTTTTTATAGTTTCAGGTCTAAATTTCAGTATTTATTTCACTTTGGGTTAATTTTTGTATATATTGAGAAGTAAAAGTCCAGTTTCATTCTGGAATTAGAGTGGCACCAATCACTCTATTCAACATTCTTCTCCATATGGTTGGCCAGTTTTCCCAGCACCATTTATTGATTAAGGGGTCCTTTCTTTCACTGTTTATTTTTGTTGACTTTGTTGAAAATCAGTTGGTTGTAGGTGTACAGCTTTATTTCTGGGTTCTCTATTCTGTTCCATTGGTCTATGTGTCTGTTTTTATACCAGTGCCATGCTGTGTTGGTTATTGTAGCCTTGTAGTATAGTTTGAAGTCAGGTAATGTGATGCTTTGTTATTTTTGCTTAGGATTGCTTTGACTATTTGGGCTCCTTTTTGGTTCCATACAAATTTTGGAATAGTTTTTTTCTAATTTTGTGAAAAATGACATTGGTAATTTGATAGGAATAACATTGAATTGCTTTGAGCAATATGGACATTTTAATGATACTGAGTTTTCTAATCCATGAGGATGGAATGGTTTTCCATTTGTTTGTGTTGTGTGTGATTTCTTTCAGTAGTGTTTTGTAGTTCTCCTGGTAGAGATCTTTTACCTCCTTGGTTAGATGTATTCCTAGGTTTTGTGTGTGTGTTTGTGTGTGTGTGTGTGTGTGTGTGTGTGTGTGGCTGTTGTAAATGGGACTGTGTTCTCAATTTGGCTCTCAGCTTGAACATTAGTGGTATATAGAAATGCTACTGATTTTTATACATTGATTTTTATATCCTTAAACTACTGAAGTCATTCATTGGGTCTGGAATTATTTTGGTAGAGTCTTTAGGGTTTTGTAGTTATAGAATCATATCATCAGTGAAAAGAGATAACTTGACTTCCTGTTTTCCTATTTGGATGCCTTTTATTTCTTTCTCTTGCCTGATTGCTCTGGCTAGGATTTCCAGTACTATGTTGAATAGAGTGATTAGTGCCATATCTTAAAAATAAAATATTAATTCAAACAAATCCATATTGAACAAAATATCAACATTTTACATAAAGATAACATCACAGAGATCTTTCATTAGTACCTTCCACCATAGTCGACTGCAGTGGAAATGCTCATTCTGGGCCTTCGGGAACCTCTGGGGTTATGTGTGGAGGCTCTGTAAACACTTGTTTCATCCACATCTCCAGGAAAAAACCACCCAGGCTCTAATTCTTACTTGCCTGCACAGAGCAGCCTCATCTCCAATGCAGTGTATTTTTGTACACCTACATTTCTGGGCAGCAGGCTCTGTTTGTAGGTTGTTAGACCAATAGTAACAATTACTAAAGAGCTGAGCTGTGGCTCTTTTTTTTTTTTTTTCTGTCTCTGCTTCTATCTCTTCCTGTTTTCTAAGCATTGCTACTGTGACCTTAAGTAATGTATAGGAAATAATTTACTTCCTATTTCTGGGCCATTGCAAGTTTCATCTCTGCATGAGTCTCTTCCAGGTTGCTTGAAACGGTGCTTTTCTCAGTTAAACGTGGAGTTGACATAAAGGCCAAGCCACAGGAGGCTGCCCCTTTTATTCTGTTTTCTAAGGCTCAAGGAGCATCTATCTCTCTGTTCTCTGAGATACTGCCTGCAGAGTAGGAACTTGGAGAGAACACTAAAATGCCCTCTCAGCAAAGAGGAGTGAGCTCCCTGCAGACAGTGTGAGCAAGGGCCCTTGAGCTCACCTCTCCTCTGCGGGACCAGCCCGGTGGTCCTTTCTGGAACTGTGGGTGTCTTTTCTGGGCAACCAGATCATTGTGTTTGAATCAGAGCGTCATTGGCTGAAAACACTCCACTCTTCATAAAGGTATGTAAATGCTCTATGCCGTAAGCATATATAAAATATCAGTTAAAAAAAAAAACTCTTTTACCGTGTTCTTAATGACATATTTATCTTCAAGCACACAGTTAAAATGAAAATGCTACGTAAAACTGTGTCTGACCCAGTTCAAGTAATTCTCTTGTGTGCTTAATACCACTGCCGCTTTTGTCAAAATATTTACTGCAATTCATAATGGCTGTCAGAAACCAGGTCTACAATCCACATTCTACTAAATCAAAAAACATTTATGAGAAAATTTATTGCTTTATAAGCTGGTTTTTTTTCCCCCAATGATGGACCTATTAAACCAAAAATGTGAATTGGCCAAGAGAGTGTGTGTGTGTGTGTGTGTGTGTGTGTGTGTGTGTGTGTATGTTTTATTAGCCCAAGTTTTTATAATATAATATAATTGAAATATCAAGGTATTTGATAGAGCTACTATTTATGGCAGTTCTACTAATCAACCACCCAAGGGCAATATTTTTCAATGAGATTTATAAGGGCCAATAGATCATGTATTTATACACGTATCTGGCTTCCCAGTGTCCAAAATAGCAAAGAGCTGGAGGCTATCTCAGATCAGCCATGGAAGCTATGCTCTGAGAGGTAACATGTTTCTCCTTTCCCGTAGCAAATCTTTCTGTAAGAATGAAACCAGAGATGTTATCTACCAAAATGCAACGAAGGACAGGATGCAACTTAGAAAAATGATAACATTAGCTGACTGGGAAAAACAGAATCAACGTCAGGGCCAGTTTAAAATAATATGCCTTTTAACTACCCTCTCTTTATTGCCCCAGCTAAGAACAAGTATTTAGGACAATAGCCTAACATTAATCATAGAATGCTTAGGTTCTGTGGCAGTGTTAGGGCCTGTGAGATTTGCTTCCTTAGCTGTGTCTCTGATGGGAAGCTGGGGAGGGAGTGGTCATAAAGGAGGAGTGCCATGTGAACAGGATTATCCAAAACACCTGCCTAGGGGAGATGGGCTCACCATCAGTGACCATGGAGTTACCAGCTAGAGAGACCTTTCTTCTGGTAAAGACCATGAACATCATGTATGCAGAGAACCAAGACTGTAAAAGGGAGGTAGGGTAGCCTGTTTGGTTAAGGGGGTAGGGTGGTAATAGACACAGGGAGAATCTACCATGTCTAGACAAATCACATCTACGGTTTTATCTAATCCTTTGAACAAATGAACAGGAGCCCCACTTTTCAGATAAGGAAAACACAGTGTGGAGAGTTTAAGTGACTTATTCCAAATCACAGGGTTTGTAGGTAGTAGAGAAAGGTTCAAAGACAGGTCTTATCTCCAAGGTCTGGGAACTTTACCCACCATGCTGCCTATCTGGGTGTGGCATGTCAGGGAAGACTGAGTTATGCTGAAAGGTCACACTCAGGAATTTCTGCAGAGCTGCTTTGGGGCATAGGCAGGAAGCCTGTTTTTAGCACTGGCTTGTCACCAAGTGAGAGGTCTTTGCGTGTTTTCATTGCTTTCCTTGTAGTTTCTTTTTTCTTTTTCTTTTTTTTTTTGGAGATGTAGTCTTGATCTGTCACCCAGGTTGGAGTGCAGTGGCATGATCTCAGCCCACTGCAACCTTTGCCTCCTGGGTTAAAGTGATTCTCCTGCCTAAGCCTCCCGAGTAGCTGGGATTATAGTCATCTGCCACCACGCCTGGCTAATTTTTTTGTATTTTTAGTAGAGACAGGGTTTTACTATGTTGACCAGGCTGGTCACAAACTCCTGACCTCAGGTGATCTACCTGCCTCGGCCTCACAAAGTGCTGGAATTACAGGCATGAGCCATGGAGCCCGGCGCCTTGTAGTTTCTTTATGACACTTGATATTCATAGCAATGTTGGAGATTTTCCATATATGGTAAATGGTAGTGTTGTCAGTTTCCCTTTGAATATATAAGAGTTCATAAGGAAAAGTGAGTTGATACAAAGAAAATGAAAGGAAACTGGTCTGTACAGAGTCATTGTTTCTCCAAGGATACGCTGTGGTGCTCATGGCTAGAGTCATGGTTCTAGATACACTGCAGTAACTAACATTGATTCACACACTGGGAAAGTTGTGCCTGTTTTGATTCTATTTATGTATTTATTATTTTTATAAATTATCCTCTTTGTTTTCAGATCATTGCAGATTCACCTGCAGTTGTAAGAAAAAAATACAGAGAGATCCCATGTGTCTTTTTACCCAGTTTCCTCCAATAGCAACATCTTGCAAATCGCAATCAGAATATTGACAGTGATAAAGTCAAGATACAGAACATTTCCATCACTGCAAGGATTCCTTGTGGACACCCCTACTTCCTCCTGCTCACCGCCCCCACTCCGCCACTACCTCTTAACCCCAAGCAGTTAAGGACTAGTCTGTCCTCTGGTTTTCTAATCTGTCATTTCAAGAATGTTATATGAATGGAATCATTCAGTGTGGGGTAACCTTTGTGGATTGACTTTTTTCATTCAGCGTAATTCTCTGGAGATTCATCCAAATCTTTCATGTGTCCATAGTATGTTTCTTTGTATTGCTCAGTAGTGTTCTGTGATATGGATGTACCACAGTTGGTTTAAATCTGGGCTAATTCTAGTTTTTGACTATTACAAACAGAGCTTTAGAAACATTCATGCACAAGCTTTTGCGTGAACGTAAATTTTCATTTGTTTGGAATAAATGCCCAGGAGTGCAGTTGCTGGGTTGAATAATAGTTCCATGTTTGATTTGTTAACGAACGGCCACACTTTTTTTCTGGAATGGCTGTGCCACTTCACATCCACACCTAAATACTGGCAACATGTGCAGTATTTCCAGGTCCTCTCCAGCATTTGCTTTTCACTATTTCGTATTCTAGCCATTCTGACAGATATGAAATGGTGTTTTATTGTGGCTTTCCCAGGTGGCTAAAGATGTTGAACATCTCTTCACGTGCTTCTCTGCTGTCTGAGACCTTCTTTGGTGATAACTTTCTTAATGTGTTTGCTCATTTTCTAATTGGATTGGTGTGGATTTTTTTTTTTAACTGTTAAGTTTTCGTAGTTCTGTATATATTCTAAATATAAGTCCCATCAGCTATGTGGTTTGTGAATACTTTCTCCAGATTTGTAGCTAGTGTTTTTATCCTCTTATAAGCAGGGGTTTGCAAAGGGCAAAAAAATTTTAACTTTGATAAGGTCCATTTTATTTTTTCCTTTTATGGCTCATACATTTTGTTTCAAGTCTAGAAACCCTTTCCCACATCATAGATCCTAAAGATTTTCTCATATGCTTTTTTCCCCTAAAGTTTTTACAGTTTTATATTTCACATTTAAGCCTGTTTTAAATATTTTGAGTTAATTTCTGTATTAGTAAGATGTGAGTTTAGGTCAAGGTTTTTTTTTTCTTCTCTTTTCTTTTGCTTATGAAAGTCAGTTGTTTCAGCATCATTTGTTGAAACAGCTACACTCTCTCTAAAGAATTGCTTTCAACCTTTTTCAAAAATCAGTTGGCCGAGGCAGGAGAATCACTTGAATCCAGGAGGTAAATGTTGCACTGAGCAGAAATCATGCCACTGCACTCCAGCCTGGGAGACAGAGCAAGACTACATCTAAAAAAAGAAAAAAAAATCGATTGGGTCTATTTGTGCAGATTGATTTCTGTGTTTTTTTTTTTTTAATTATTCTGTTCTACTCATCTATGTGTCTATTCTGACAATACAGTCTTGATTACTTCGGCTGTATAATAAGTTTTCAAGTTAGGTAGACTGATTCTTTACACTTTATTATCTTTCTTCATACTTGTTTGAGTTATTTTAGTTCTTTTGCCTTTCTATGTAAATTTTAGAATAATCTTGTCTGTGCCCACAGAAAAAATCTTACTAGGATTTCGATAGGAATTACATTAAACCTGTATATCAATTTAGGAAGAATTGACATTTTTACTATGTTGAATCTTCTAATGCGTGAACACAATACGCTTCTTTATTATTTAGATCTTCTTTGAGTTAGTTCATCAGCATTTTGTAGTTTTCAGTGTATAAGTCTTGTACATGTTTTGTTAGATTTACAACTACATATTTCATTTTTCATTTAATTTTGGTTTTCAGTCATTCACAGCTAATATATATATAGGGAGAAATGGAATTGACTTTCGCATGTTGATCTTGTATTCTGTGTCCTTGCTACACTCATTTATTAGTGTGAGGAGGTTTTTTTTTTGTTTTGTTTTGTTTTTTTGCAGATTCTTTGAGAATTTGTATGTATATAGTAATCTCATCTGCAAACAGGGATAGTTTTATTTTTTCTTTTCCTGCTTGTATTAAGTCTTTCCTTTCCCTGTATGTATTTTGTATTTCTTTCTTGATTCATTATACTGGCTAGAACCTTCAGTCATCTTCTAAATGGGAGTGATGAAAGTGACAGCTTCCTCTTTTTCCTGATCTTAGGGAGAAAAGATTCAGTTTGTCACCATTAAATGTAATGTAAATTTTGGTGTTTTGTAGATGCTCTTAATTATATTAAGAGACTTCCCTCTATTTCTATTTCTCAAAGAGATTTTATTATGAATGGGTGTTGAATTCTGTCAAAAGCTTTTTCTACATCGGTTGATATAATTATGTGATTTTTCTTTTTACCCTGTTAATATGGTCGATTACACTGAATGCATTCCGGGAATCCTTGTTCAAGGTGTATAATTCTTTTCTTATCACAGAATTCTATGTGCTGATATCTTGGGAGAGGTTCTGCATCTGTGTTCATGAGGGATATCGGTCTGTCGTTGCCTCTTTTCATGCTGTCTTTGTCTAGTTTGGTGGCAGGGTCAATACCTAGGTGCTTAAAGTTACCTGGGAAGTTTCACATTTCTTTTTCTGTTTTCTAGATAAAATTGTGTCAAATTTGTGTTAATTCTTCTTTAAAAGTTAGAATTCTCCACATCAAGGCCTAGACACTTCTTAGAAGGGAGTTTGAAAATTGCACATTCAATCTGATAAATAGTTACAGTGTGATTCTCGTGTGATTCAAATGATCTGTTTCACATTAGGTGGATCGTACATGATAGTTTGTGCTTTTTTGAGGAGTTAGTCCACTTCATCTAAGTCGTCAGATATATGTGAGCTGAGTTACTCACAGTATTCCCTTAAGGTCCTTTGTATGTCTGCAGGGTCTGTGGTGATAACCCCTGTTTCCTTTCTGACATTGGTAGTTTGTGTCTTCTCTCATTTGCCCTTTGTCAGTTTTTGTAGAGATTCTAAAGACCAATTTTAGGCCAGGCACAGTGGCTTATGCCTATAATCTCAGCACTTTGGGAGGCTGAGATGGGTGGATTGCTTGAGGCCAGGAGTTTAAAACCAGCCTGGCCAACATGGTAAAACCCCATCTCTACTAAAAATACAAAAATTAGTCCAGCGGGGTGGTACGTTCCTGTAGTCCCAGCTACTCGGGAGGCTGAGGCAGGACAATCACTTGAACCTAGGAGGCGGAGGTTGCAGTGACCTGAGATCATGCCACTTAACTCCAGCTTGGGCAATAGAGCAAGACTGTATCTCAAACAAAACAAAACAAAACAAAACAAAACAAAACAAAACAAAACAAAACAAAACAAAACAAAACAAAACAAAAGAACCAATTTTATTAATCTTGTCTAAGAACAAGCTCTTTCTTTCATTGATTTTTCTCTATTGTTTTTGTTTTGATTTGACCAATTTCTTCCCCCACCTTTATTATCTCCTTTCTTCTGCTTGCTCTGCGTTTATTATGCCTTCCTTTTACTACATTGAAGTGGCAAACACTCCTCTTTTCTAATGTAAACATTTAGTACTATAAATTTCCCTCCCAGCACTGCTTTAGCTGTGTGCCACAAATTCTGAGATGTATTTTTGTTTTCATGTGTCAACATACTTTTTGGTTACCCTTGGGGCTTCTTCTTTGACCCATGGATTATTTAGAAGTATGCCATTTCATTTTCCTGTTATCTTTGTGTTGTTGATTCATAGTTTGATTCCACTGTGGTCAGAGAACATGCTTTGTATGATTTTAATTCTTTAAATTTGTTGAGGTTTATTTTATGGCCTGGAATGTGGTCTATCTTGATGTAGCAGTCTGGGTCCAATCAGGAAGTAGGAGCCATACAGTAGGCTAAACAAGAGAAGCTTAATAATACTAATTATAATGAAGAGTGACTATAAGACATAAGGGAAATCCATGTGGCACCCTAGGATTGAGATTCAGCTCCCCAATTGAGAGAGACATCTTCCTTCCAGAGAGGGCACATGTGGAAGGAGTCAGACCTCCTTGGAGGAGATGTGATTTGGCCACTGGATAGCAGAGGAGTTGGCTGGCTTAACCAGACTTGAGCTTGTCTGGAATTGCTGGGAAAACAGTGGGCAACTTTCTGGAGTGCACGTGGGAGGTGGCAGGCAATCTACAACCGAGATGGGGGTGTGTTTTGGAAGTCTGGCACTAGTGGGACAGAGGTCTCCAGAGCTCCCAGGAAGACAGTATGCAGGCTGTGTGTTTGCAGAAGGAACAGATCCATGTGAGCCCCCCAGCCACAGGCGGGCTGTGCAAGAGCTTATGTTTTCATGTGGGGGCTGCAGACAGTTTACTGCTGGGCTGAGGCTAGAAGGTTGCAGAGGGAGTGAGTCCTGGGGCCTGTGCCTGGGGGAGGCTCCATAGGATATCCTCATATCCACACTACTGGCCTTCTCCTGGGCCCCTCCTAGAAACTGTAGGAAGCCTCTTCCTCCTGCAATGACCTTCCAGTGTCCTCTGTTGGATAAACTTACCATTGTGCCCACTTTAAAGGAGAAAAGCTTTAGAAGTTTGCATCCTTTATCATACAGCATGTACTGAATGGCCTTTTTGGAGCTGAGAGGCAATACATTTCTACCTGACATAGTCTGTCCCTTTGCCTGTGCAGCCCCATGTGTACCCTTTACATACATTTGAACTTTCTTACAACAGAATGGCTCTATATTTCCACCTAACACGATACATCTGTCCTTCTAGTAAGTGAAGTTCTCACTTGTTGGAAATAAGGAGACACAGTCATTGTACTCAGCATGGGCTGTATCAGTTGCTCCTCAAATTCAGTCAAGATCTCACTGAATATTCTGTTTCCAAAAGCCTAAATTGTAAAGTTAACTTCCAATAACTCATGTATAAAAATTTAAAACATGAAGTAGGAGGAAGAAATAGAGAATGATTAGTAAAGATAAAATAAAACTCATTCATATAACACACGTAGAGACCATATACAGAGCCCCTCCAGTCCTTGTTTATGTAACTGATCATGGAGTTGTAGTTCATATCTGTGACTTTCTTCTTCCACCAGCCATTCCACATCTTCCTTGGCCTCAGCTGCTCTGGGTTCTTTACCTCCTGGAATATCTACTAACTCCTGAAAAGTTTGAGTATTTACTTTTCTCGCAAATCACAGTTGCTCTAGTTTGTGGCAACAGGTCCCTTTGAGATGGTATAAAGAAAGATTTACAATGTGTCCTTGTGGCAATAGCATAGTATCCTTTTCAAGAGGACCTGGGTTTCCCTTCAATCAAGGGTCTGTAGGTCTGCAAACTGCCTTCGTTCTGAAAACTGGGTGAAGGGCCGTGAGTCTCCATTCAGCGACTAAGTCAGGTTACTTGCTACCACACTTAGAACTTTTCCTGTGATTTCCTGTGATACCAGGTGATATTCTAGTAGGCTGATTAGTCTTTCCCTCCGAGGGACAATGTGATCAGTCAGCTACTGCTAAAGATTCTTTGCAAGCCAAAGAATTCAGATTCCTGGCATTGCCCGTTGCTCTTGTGGTTGGCATGCTCACCTTGTCTTTGGCAATTAAGTGATGCCACTTGGTCATCTGCTATTCTGGGACTCCCCATACCCACAGTGAAATGAGGGAGACTGTCTCCATAGTGGTGTCCCCTACAGTTCTTCTTGGCCTGGAAAAAGAGCAGTCACAGATCTTTTTGGGGATACAGGTGCTCCCTTCATTAATGCATTTCTCAGTACCCTCCTGAAGAGGGCGCCTTCTGGGTCTTCATGAGGAGTGCCGCTGGGAGAGTTGAAGGTTGCCTGTGGTGCGTCTGGCCCAGCAGGTGTATTTCCCATAGTCTTTAGATCCCCTCCTCCGTGTCAGGGAGGCTTCTGCATGTCAGCCTTACTAAATGCAGGTCACCTTCATTTCCAGATTTCAGTCACCAGCCTAGGAAGCTGTTAAAGCCACATCCAACTGCACAACTAATACATTAAATTGAGGATCTCTGGTAAGTGAACTCCTATCAGTGAATTTTGTCCGATGGCTGTTGGTATTTTCTGCCCTCCTTGATATAAACCCATGGAATCCATTTGCACACACATGTTCCCTAGGTTTCTGCTGACACATTAGCAAGAGCCTTCGGCTCTTCTGGTGTGAGCCATTTACTCCTGAGTAATAGTGAGTGCTTATCTCCATGGGCCATGCTGAGATTTTACTCTAGTTAAATCTAGTTAAGTCTAGAGGGAACAGGGGCTGGTTGTGGTGGATTCTGAGAAGGATCTGTATCCTCTTTCAAGGCATCTGCCCCAAATGAAGGCATCATAAGGTTTTCCAGCTCAGGAAGTCTAGCCTCTGTGGACAGTGGAGAGGAAGCTGCTGCCACTTAAATGCGAGGCTCAGAATGACCTGGAGGCCAATGTCGTCAGTTTCTCTAGGTCCAACAAGATGTCCTCACCTCAAGTTTTAGGATCCTATTTTTTCCTGATTAATGCTTAAACTTTCACATGAGAAGCTTGGCATGACTGTGAATTCAGCTGCCATTTTAATTTAGTAACTTGCACCACTAAATATTTTGTTGATTTTCGGCAATGTCAGCCCTGTAGGCTACAAAAAATAAGAGAGTCTTTTAGGGCTGTCATGGAAGCTGTCTGATTCTCAGACCATGACTCGAGCTAGGAGTTAATGGACCTGAGCTTGTCATTTTCTCTCTATAAGTGCTCAAGGACACCAAAGGAAATCCAATTCATACCACATCCCATATGGTCATCATTCCTGCCATACAGCAGGAAGAGAAGCCGCTTGAGCTTCCAAGGCACATGCTTGAAATTGACACTTTGCCACAATCGACCACAGGTGATGGCCTGATTCATTGTGATGCTGTTGTACGTCACGAGTTACAAGAGTCACATTTCTCATTGGCAAGGAGCTCAGCACTGTGCTCACATCCAAAAGCACAACCACATCAGTCCCTAAATCCCATCATTAGGGATTTATGGGACCATTCCCAGTGCCAATTCTGTAGACGTCTGTGCCCAGTCAGAAGACAGAAACCACCCAGTTGGCAGGGGAAATTTAGCACAGGAATGATTAGTTACAATGGAAGAGTGACTATAAGATGCAAGGAAACTCTATAGGGTGCCCTGGGATTGAGGGAGAGTAACAACAACACACCTGGAAGGCATTTGGGTCTTGTTGGAGAGGCTGTGATTTTAGCCGCCAGAAAGCAGAGAAGCTGGCTGATGCAGCTAGACTTGAGATTGTGCGGAGTTGCTAGGCAAATAGCTGATAACCCTCTGGGGGGCTGCTGAAAAGCCGAGCGTGCACAAGCAGAGATGTGGGTGTGCATCTGGGAGCCTGGGCACCCAGCTGGATAGAAAGCTTTGGAGCTTGTGGTGTGCATAGAGGAAGTGGGGCTTGCAGAGGAAACGGCCACTTTGTGTGGGCTTCTGGCCATGGGAGGCTAACTGCTGGCTGCACGCGGCTTTAGCTTCCCTGTCTGGAAGGCTGCAGATGGATTATCCCTGATCCAAGGCTGTAGGCTGCCCAGGGAACAGTTTTGCAGCCTGCAGTTCAGGCTGGCTGTCTCGGATAACCCCACATGATGGTTGCTCTAGGTAGCACTATACATACATATATATGTATGTATGTGTGTGTGTGTGTGTATATATATGCATATGTCTTATCACAGTCTGCTGGTGTTACTATTTTACCAGTTGGAGTGAAGAGTAGAAATCTCACCTCTATATACTCACATTTAGAATTATCTTAAATATTTCTTCTACATACATTTATAACAGTTATCAGACAGTGTTATAATTTTTGTTTCAGCCACCAAACGATTAGGAAAACTTGGTCAGGAGTGGTGGCTCACTTGGGAGTCCAAGGCTGGAGGATTGCTTGAGCCGAGGAGGTTGAGGCTGCAGTGATCCATGTACGTGCCACTGATCCATGTATGTATACTCCAGCCTGGGTGACAAAGCAAGACCCTGTCTCAAAACAAACAAACAAAAAAACACTCAAAACAAACAGACAAAAGAACTCAAAAGGAAATGTTGTTTTATCCACTTTTTTACTCTTTCCCTTGTTCTTTTTCCTTCCTGATATTCCAAGTTCTTCTCTTTTGTTATTTCCTTTCTGTTTAGAGAATTTTCATTCCTTGAGGGTGGGCCTACTGGTGACAGATTCTATTTGTTTCCATTTATTTGAGAATATCTTGGTTTCCCCTTCATTCCAGGAGGATATTTTCATATTTTCGCTGGATATAAAATTTTGGGTTGACACTTCCTTTCCATCAGCCTTGAAAAATATTGTGCCCTTTTCTGCTTGCCTCCAAGTTACTGATGAGAACCCTGCTTTCATTGGAATTGTTTTCTCCATAGCTAAGGCATTGTTTGTCACTTGCTGCTTTCAACATTTTTTATCCTTAGAGTTCAGAAGTTTGACTATGACATGTTTTGGTGTGGATTTCTTTGGGTTTATCCTGGGGGAGAGGGGGCGGGTGGCTCACTCAGCTTCCTGAACCTGTAGCTTTAAGTCTTCTGCCAAACTGAAGCTCCTAACCATTACTTCTTTGAGCACTTTTTAAGCCCATCTTCTTTTTCTTCTCCTTCCCGGACTCCAATGACATAAATGTTAGAGCTTTTGTTAGTGCCATGGGTCCCTGAGGCTGTTGATTTTTTTTCATCCTGTTTTCTTTCTGTTGCCCAGATTGGGTGATTTCTTTTGTCCTATCTTCAAGTTCACTGATTCTTTTTTTCTGTCCTGTCCATTTTGCTATGGAACCCATTCACTGAGTTTTTAAATTTTTGATTATAGCATTTTTCATTTCTATTATTTCCATGTGTTCTTTTCTCATCTTCGACGTCTTTGCTGAGCCTTTCTGTGTTTTTTTGTTTCAAGCATATTTGTAAGTGTTCATGGAAACATGTTCATGGTGGCCGCTTCACAGCTGTCAGGGAACCCCAGCATCTCTTGCGTCTTGGTGTTGGTGTCTGTGCATTGTGTTTTTTGATTCAGTTTGAGGTCTTCTTGGTTCGTGGTATAACAAGTGATTTTTAATTGAGACTTGGACATTTTGTGATGAGTCTGGGTTTAGTGACCCTTCTGTGTTAGCTGGCTTCCTTTGCTACTGCTCTGGCTGGGGAAGAGGAGAGTGGAAGTCCAGGTTCCCCACTCAGCTGCTGTTGGTCCCCTTTGGGAAGGCCCTGTTACCTCCTGGGAAGGATAGTAGCACTGGCTCCCTGCCAGGCCTTCACTGACATTTCTCTGTCTGGAAGAGCTAGGGATGCCTTGTTATTTCTTCCCACCGAAAGAGGGAGTGGATTAACACGCTGTGGCATACCCACACTGTAAAATAGGACTTGGATGGCTCTCAAAGGTGTTGTCCTGAGTGAAAGAAGCTAGATCGAAAAAGCCACATAATATGTGGTTGCATTTATAAAACATTCTGGAAAAGAGAAACCTGTAGGGACAGAAAACAGATCTGTGGTTGCCAGAGGCTGGAGGTGGAGGAAGAGATTGACCAGAGAGAGGAGGGATGATTTGGGGGGTGACAGTCTTCTTCATTTTGCTTATGTTGGTTGTTACAGAACTATATTTACTTGTCAAAATTCATAGAACTATACACTAAAGAGGGTGAATTTTACTGTATGTTAATTGTATCTTAATTTTTTTTTTTTTTTTTTTT